>CAVNYN010287789.1:8417-29303 GCA_963692815.1 Nyctanthes arbor-tristis | reverse complement strand
CCACTCCGTAAACAACTCGTTAAAAATGTAACGGACTTGATAACATGGCTAATGGAATTTACCACGTGGCATCTTAGCCTTTAGTTTTTTAACCAGATGTCGACGGATTGGCAAATTAGATAACATTTTCACAAGTTGAGTGACATATATGGTGAGTTTTAAAGTACAATGGCATACGAGATAATTTTTTATAAGTATAGTGGCATTTCGGGTAATTAATTTTGTCGCATCATTGTTTTATATGAAAATTGTATCTCCAATATTAGACGACCACTTTATGATATATAACAGATCGTATATTGAACCCTAAAATTATTCTTCTACTTTTCCTCTTCAGTAAAATATGTCATTTAGAGTAATCATTTTCTTATTATTTGAGACTATAATTTGATGATGATAAGGTAATAATATAGCATTAAAAATGTGACATTCTTGTAATTATGTATATAACTTTAGTCATATAATTGCTGATAATTAAAATAGAGAGACGTAATTCCTATTAAATTAAAGTTTTTTATCTAACTATTGACAGTTAAATATCATTTATCCATTTGTAAGTAAAGTAAAAATTCAGTGACAGTTGATTGTCATAATTTTTGCTTTTTTTTTTTCCTTAGTGACAATAGAAACAAAAAAGTATCTCGGATTGCTTAGTGAGAATGAAAACAAAAAAGTATCTCGAATAATTGATAAAATAAAAGAGATTCATATAATTCACCTTGACAATAAATTTGGATAGCACAATTTAGGTTGCAGAGAGAGCCATCAAAAATATTAAAAGATAATGTAGTCAATTGAATTGAGCTCATATAGAAAAACGTAAAAAAAAATTCACATAGCACAACTCATTTGTAGCATTGTAAAAGAAAATAGTATCATATTTTATATTGTAGACGTGCATACCTCAGATGAAAAGTTGAAAATGAAAATAAAATGTAACTATCACTAAATACAACAAACGAAGTTTCTTAAAAAACGGGATGCCAAGATACCAAAAAAATATCACATAACACCAATGTCATTACCAATGGTGGAATCGAAAAAAGTCTCACCCATGCTTACACAGATACGTGCCATCGGATTTGTATAACAAAACCAGTAAATATAGAATTTTAATTTAGCATTTGACGCGTTAAATTAATGTTTTATTAATAACATATTAATAGTCACCGTTTTTGTGCTCGATTAATGCCTCACTATATATTATTTTTAAATCACCTAACTTATTTAATATTATTAGTTAAAACTCTAATAAAATGTATCAAGCATGTACATACCGTATTCAATCAATACTCATTTAGATAAAAATTCTCATACTCATACAAAAAGTATTTTAGACATACCCTTTTTAACTAGATAATAGCTCGTTTTCCTACATACCCTTTCAACTGTATGAGGCTTTGTTTTATATTGTACAAATACCCATTATATCACATTATTATTTTAGTCTAACAAATTACAGATGAAATCTTTAAAAAAGTAATATGATTTTATAATGACAATCGTTAGAGTTATAGTATATATTTGTATCAAAATTGACGTGTAAATTTTTTAAATATTGTGTCATAAATAAAGTACAATATACCAGTTGTATTACCTAGAATTATGAACTGATATGCGAATCACAAATCGCCACTGAATATTTTCAGTAAAATGTCTGAGTATTGAGCATAAATTTAGTTGCATAACTGAATCCATAATTTTAAGTCCTATCCAAGCACGTCGTTCAAGTTCACAGGTCCAACCTATATGAGATGGTAATAATTAGCGATCAAATGATCGAATCTCAATCAACTATAGCAACTATGAGTGTAGCATCTCACATGTGTGTTGTAGAGTAAGACTAATTCTAAAAAAAAAACAATAATAATGTACAATAAAATATTGAATAAATAAGTGCCATTGGATTTTCATAACAAAAGCCGTAAATATACAATTTTGTTTTAGTATTTGACACGTTAAATTAATATCTTATTAATAATATATTAATAGTTATATGTTTATGTACTCGTTTAATGCTTTACTGTATTTTACGTTTATATCATTTAATTTATTCAATATTATTAGTTAACAGTCTAGTAATACGTATGAGTATGTACATACTCGTATCAACTCGATACCCGTTCACACAAAAATTTTCAATCCCATAGAAAAGTGCCCCCTCTCGACATACCATTTTAACCAAATAATACCTTATTTCCTCACATGCATTTTTAATTGGGTGATATTTCATTTTATTTTATTTTATATAAATATCCATATATAATATCACGTTGTTATTTTAGTCTAACAAATATGAAATATAATCATTAAAAAAGTAGCGCTGCGGTCTCGTTAAAAAAGTCTGTTAATAAGGTCTTTTTTGATATTTTATTTCCTCTTGCGGTAACTCATGTAGTGTTCTTTATTTTTTCAATTTTTTTATATTTTTATTCTCTTTTACCCTATCTATCCAATTTTTTGAAATAAAATTCACTATTTAATTTGATAACTAACACATATTTATTGTCATTTAATTATTTAAATTATAAATAAATTTGATTATGCAATGATAGATAAGTGTCTATATCATTAAAATATTTATAGTTTATAATTTTTTATTAAAAAATTTGTAGTTTATAATTGATAAAACAATGAAAATTAATTAATATAAATAAAAAACTTAAATGATAACCCGTATTCGTCAAATAATAATAAAGTAAAAGAAATAAATACGAAAGAGGAACTTAGTTTATAACTCATGTTCATCGGATAATAAGTTTATTTTTAGAAATTTTATGTTTGTCTTAATTAAACCGAATATTTAATTAATTAAACATATATATATCGTTAGTTTAGATTAATTGAAAATTATAATTGTAATTTTTTCTTAATCTTTCCTGTTATAAATGTTAATAATTATGACTATTTTTATTTAAAGGGATAAAAGTTTTACACACTATAATTTATTCATTTCGTAACTATAAGCAAAAAACAAAGATTGATTTTTGTAAGACTTTTTGAATTTTGAGAAGATAAACTTGAAGATAGTAATATAAAATAATACTCTTCGTTGCAATTAGGCTAATCAATATTAAAGGAAGTTAATTAATATTCACATTTATATTTATTCAGGAATCCAACCGGATCGAAGAAGGCAATTTGTCAATTCTACTTTTTGTGTGAAATTCTAATATTAATTAATTGATTCTTTATTTCTTCCATAAATCCAATTTCATAGGTTTATGAATTTAGAAACGCTGCGGACAAAATGACTTAAAACGTTATAGAAAACTGACTTATTAATTAGGGTAATAACTTGTGGCAATTTATTTTTGTACAAAATAAATGAAATTTTTATTTTTGATTTTTAACTTTTTATTATAAAAATTAAAATAGATTGATTAGGGTTTTTCTGGTTCATATAGGGGAAAGAAGATAAAGGGAAGAAACATTTATAATTGTTAAGAATGAGATGATTAATTGTGTCATTTTAATTTTAACCATTTTAGTGTATTTGAAAAATTGGTGAGATTTATAAAAAAATTAGTGTCAATATAATTAACCTTTAAGTATATATGTGGTTAATAATAATATTTTCTTTAAGTGAAAATGCTCGAGAATAGTAATATCTAAATGACAATTATTAACAAATGAAAGAGTTGACATAATAGTTTAAAAGCATGTTACTCTTAACGTGTAGGTCACATGTTCATTCATTCACTATTACATTTCTAAAATTTTTTTTATTAAAAGTGACATATGGTATTGTATGACATTATAAGAAATGGTGCCAGATAGAGTTTTAGGCGGGAAAGATTTTCTAATTGTGCAAAATGAAATTGCAATTGAGCCAGACAAACTGTCATTTAATGCATATATATATATATGTAGATATTAAATTAACTGATTAAAAGGAAAAACATAACAATAAGAAAAAGTATAATAAATGAACCACTAATTTTTTATTAATACTTATTTTTTATTTCCTTTAAAAGCAATAAAACTTGATAGTACAATCTATATTAATTTCACACATGTACATTTACGGACTACTCTATTTAACACTCGTACGTTTCATGGACATATTATACTGAGAAAGTAAAATATAATATCTTAAGAGAACATAAAATGATGAAAGTATACAATCAGACATAGTAAAATTGATTAAAATGTAATATGTAGATAGAGTTCTGAAATAAAAATATTAAATTTATATATAGATAGAGTCTCAAAATAAAAATATTAAATGTAATATGTAGATAGAGTTCCAAAATAAAAATATTAAATTAATTGATTAAAAGGAAAAACACAACGATAAGAAAAAGTATAATAAATGAACCAATAATTTTTTTTATTAATTCGTATTTTTTATTTCCTTTAAAGGCAATAAAACCCGATAGTATAATCTATATTAGTTTCACACCCTTATATTTACGGACTACTATGTTTGACACTCATGTGTTTCAGGGATATATTATGCTGAGAAAGTAAAATATAATATACTAGGAGAACATAAAATCATGAAATTTTACAATAGTAAATGATTAAAATGTAATATGTAGATAAAGTTCTGAAATAAAAATATTAAATTAATATATAGATAGAGTCTCAAAATAAAAATATTAAATGTAATATATAGATAGAGTTCTGAAATAAAAATATTAAATTGATATGTAGATAGAGTTTCAAAATAAGAATATTAAATTAATTGATTAAAAGGAAAAATATAACAATAAAGAAAAGTATAATAATAATAATAATAGAATAATGACATCATCAATTGATTTTTTAAAGGAGCTAGATAATGAGCGAGAAAATCATTTTTAATTAAACTCACAATCAAATTGAGCAAGACAAACTGTTGATTAATATATATATATATTGCAATTTTTAGAATGAGTAAACGGCAAAAATGGCATTTTATGACTTTAGAATTTGTGAAAATACCACTTTAAAATATTGCAAAAATGAAAACTTAAAAACGTCAGAATATTGCAAAAACATCATTTTAAAATTTGAAAATTACGAAAGTAGCACTTTTCAATTTTGAAAAATTTCAGAAATAGTGCAATATGGTTTTGAAATTACAAAAATAACATTTAATTCCAAATATAATAGAAATGGCTATTTTTTGACAAATTATCTACAACACCCTTTAACCTTCACCACATCCCCCCACAAAAAAGAAGTGACCGACCCAAAACCGTGTCCTTCCAGAACTAACTTTAGCTATTGAAAAAGTGAGAAAATTTGCCTACACGAAAAAGTTTAAATGCATATGCAACTTTAAACTTTTAAAATTGCAAAAATTACTTTTTATACTATTATTAGAATGAGTAATCCACAAAAATGACAATTTATAATTTTGAAATCGCAAATATGCCGTCTCTGACAATTTGCAAAAATGACACAAAAAACTTCGAAATAAATTACAAAGCAGAAATTTGGAAAGGAAGCACTTTTTAACTTTGAAAATTTGCAATAACCGCGAACGGCTATTTTTGACAATTTGTCTACAATAACCTTAAACCTCACTACATCCTCTCACGAAGGAGAAGCATACGACACAAACCCATGCCACTCTGAACTAATTTTTAATTAATAAAATAAATGGGAAAATCTGTCTTTATGTGAATGTTTAAACAAGAAAATAACATTTTCCAAATTTTAAAATTTCGTAATTGTCATAAATTGAAAGTTCGCAACTTCCAAACTACAAAAATTGCTATTTTTAGAACGAGTAAACAACAAAAATGCCATTTCATGACTTTGGAAATTGTGAAAATACCGCTTTAAAATATTGGCAAAAATGAAAACTTAAAAAGTCAGAATATTGCACAAACACCAATCAAATTTAAAAATTACAAAAGTAGCAGCAATTTGAAAATTTCAGAAAAACGCAATATGGTTTTGAAATTATGAAAATAACATTTAATTCCAAATATCATATAAATGACTATTTTTTGGCAAATTGTCTGCAAGACTGCAACACGTTTTAACCTTAACCACATCCCCTCACAAAAAAAAAGTAACCAACCCAAAACTATGCCCACCAGAAACTAACTTTAGCTATTGAAAAAGTGAGAAAATTTGCCTATACGAAAAAAATTTAAATGACAAAATAGCACTCTACAACTTTAAAATTTTAAAATTACAAAAATTACTTTTTTTTTAATTAGAATGAGTAATCCACAAAAACGACAATTTATAACTCTTGAAATCGCAAAACTGCCGTTTCTGACAAATTGCAAAAATGACACACAAAAAATTTCAAAAAAATTACAAAACAGCAATTTGCAAGAGTAGTAGTTTTTAACTTTGAAATTGCAACATTAGGACCTTATGATTTTGAATTGTGAAAAGCACTTTTTAACTTTGAAAAATTGCAAAAATAGCAACTTATGATTTTAAATTCTGAAAACTACTATTTCTTGCAAAAAACCTGAAAATAGCTATTATTTTGTAATTTTAAAATTTCAAAATTGCCATAAATGGAAAGTTCGCAACTTTCAAACTACAGAAACTACTATTTTTAGAATGAGTAAAGAGCAAAAATGGCATTTTATAACTTTAGAAATTGCAAAACGGCACTTAGAAATATTGCAAGAAAGGGTAAAGGTAGAACTTTTCATTTTGAAAAATTTCGAAAATAGCACATTATGGTTTTGAAATTAGTAAAAAAGGTATTTTATTCCAAATATCATGGAAATGACTTTTTTTTTTTTTTGGACAAATTGTTTTGAGCACCCTTAAAATCAAGAGAAAGTGAGTTCTTTTCAAAAACTGTTCGAAAATCTTGTTAAAAAACTTCTCATCTATATAACATGTATAGATATATGTCTTGTAGATTTGGATACACATGATTTGAATTTGAAATACACGTGACATGCATCGATGTAAGCTAGGGGTGGGAAAAAACCGCCAAGCCGGACCGACCCAACCTGACCAGATCCGATTCGGGCCCCTCCTTGGCTATTGTAGGTTGGGTTGCGGGTTTCAGCCAGCTGAACTGAGCCGGTGGGGTTTGGTTCGTGGGTTTGGCCTGCCAAACCAGTCAAACCCGGCTCGGTTTAGTCGGTTTGGTCCAAACCGGTTAAGTTAAAGTTAGTCAAATTGATTTTTTTTTCCCTAAAAACATGTTTCACGATACTCTCTAATTTCCAGGCTTTTTGGTTTGAATGAAAATAGCACTTTATTTGAAATTTGAAGCACAATATCAAAGATTTAAAATACCAAATTCCAACTCAAAATAAAAATAAAAAAATCTCCATTTGAAACCCTAAATTATTGGCTGAGCCTCCTATTTTCTCCTTTCCGCTAGACCGCAGACGCCGCTCCCTTCATCTCTTCCGCCTGACTGCCACAACTGCTGCTCATCTGTTTCCGCCAGCAGCTGCTTGCCTTTGCAACCATCGATGCTGTTGACGCTGCCGCCGACGCTGCCATTAATGTTGCCTACCGCTGCCGTTGGCCGCCTCTTTCTCATCTCTCTATTTACTTGAAGTTGAAACCCTAAATCCTCCAATTTATCGGTGTCCTTAAGTAAATCAGAAATGAAGCCTAAAAATGGGCCTGAAAGTAGAAATGGACCGAAATATTTTTTGCATCCCAAATGGGCTGAAAGATCTCTATACTTCTCAGTTTTTTTAAAAAAATATTGCAACCCGAAACCTAACCTGACCCGTGGTTGACCGACCCGTCGGGCCGGTCTTGGTTTGCAAAACTGCGAACCGACTACTTGTCGGGTCTGTTTTGCGTTCAAGCCTAACCCGGCCTAATCGACCCGACGCCTAGACCTAATACAATCTACATAGATGGGAAGTTTTAAAAAATTTTCCTCAAGAAAGTTTAAGCGGCAAAATGAGACTTTGCGGCTTTAAATTTTTGAAATTGTCATATCATATGTGGTAGTTTGCAACTTTGAAATTACAAAAATTACTTTCTTACAATGAGTAAACGATAAAAATGACAATTTATAATTTTAGAAATTGTAAAAATGACACTATGAAAATTTTTTAAAATGACTAAAAAAAGTTGAAAATTTACAAAAATGGCAATTTGCAAAAATAAAAAAATTGCGAAAGTTGCACATTTCAATTTTGAAAATTGCAAAAACAGCACATTACGAGTTTGAAATTGTGAAAATAGCAGTTTCTTGCAAATAATCTCGAAATGGCTATTTTTGACAAATTGTCTACAATACCCTTAAACAGTCACTACATCCCGTCATGACGGAATATACGACCTAAACCCATGACCACCCAAGCTAATTCTTAATTGTTGAAAAATGGGAGACTCTATCTTTCTGTGAATGTTTAAAACTAGAAAACGACATTTTGCAACTTTAAAATTTCATAATTATCATAAATGGAAAGTTCACAAATTTCAAACTTCAAAAACTACTATTTTTAGAACGAGTAAACAGCAAAAATGACATTTTATAACTTTAGAAATTGCGAATATGACACTTTGAAATATTGCAAAAAGGAGATATTAAAAACCTCAATCTATTACAAAAACAGCAATTTTCAAAATTCAAAAGTTGCAAAAGTTTTCAATTTTGAAAAATTTCAGAAATAGCACATTATTTTAAAATTACGGAAATGGTATTTAATTCCAACTATCTTGGAAATGGCTATTTTTTAACAAATTATCTGCAGTACCCTGAAACCTTCCCCACGTTCCCTCACAAAATTCTCATGAATTAAAATCTATTATGAGAAGTATATAATGCAAACTTGTATATTTTACCTAGTACCATTTGAATAAGATTTGATGTTGCAACGTAAAATTAGTTAACGGTGTCATGAAGAAGCAACTTCATATTAAATAATAATAATAATAATAATAATAATAATAATAATAAAATGATAATATGGTTAGATAGTTTGGTTCTATATGGTAATAATTGGAAAAGTATTTCTTAATTCACCTAATACTAAAACCCCATCCTTCAGCTCCACACTACCGCCCTTCACCTTACCATTCTTGCATCGCACGTTATTATTTGTTACATAACCAACTTTAATTAGTCCACCTTATAGTCCTCATGTGTTTTTGTACATATGCATATCTCGGTTTTTATTTAATATTTTTAAAATTACATACATCGACCAAAAAATAATTCAAATAATAAATATTTTTTGGTGAAAAAGAAAAGTTTTTAATTTGTTATTATATATGGGTTCTAGTTCTTTGTTTTTTGTATATAGCTCGATGATCATATTACATACTGGTTTTTCTAATTTATTTTTGTTGGTTGATAATTAAAACTTCGGAAAAGACATTTTCTACTAAGAGGAATAACACGATAATTCACTACCTTCTACTGAAGTGAGAATAATAAAATTCTAAATAACTCATGATGTGTTTTGTTAATGTACCGGTACAATTTTAAAAATATAAGAAACTAGTTAATGTACTCATACAGTTGTAAAATATAAGAATTGGATGAGAATATCGTTCTACTTAAATCATTGTCGAACCCGTTGGAGAAATTGACTGTTTTTGATAGCCAACAACTTTGAGGGTACAAAACAACTTTAACTAACCGCATAGTTGGCACAGTAGGTAGGTGAGTTTCCCCGGGCGTCTAACGTTTTCTCATAACGGTTCTAAGGCCTTGTTTGATCCTCTTTAAATTTTCTCTTTATAAATTCACCTATTATGATTTGATTGTTGATTTTGACAACTACTCAACAATCACCATACATTTCAAACTTCAATTAAATCACCACCACTCATTTTAACTCTTTATAAATTCACTTTATAAGTTAAAAATTTAAAGAGCTTCAAACAAGCCCTAAATCGGATGTTTCCATTTTTCCTCTTTTGCTAACATATCCCGCCAAAAAATTTGAAACGCTTCTAATCCAAGCATTTCAATCAAACTAACCTTCAGATCCAACAGTGACGAGTGCTCCTTACTTTAATCAACTGTACTTCGAGATACACTGGATTATTATTTCTCATCCTTTATATTTCCCCGCCTGTTATTCTGAATCCCAAATCTTCCCTCCGTCTTTCAATGGAAACTCATGGAAATGTAAACTCTCCCAGCTTCAGGTGATTCCTGTAAATGAATTCTTCTTCAATTCAATTGAATTCAATAGTCGAATTTTATTAATTCGTTGCTTTTTTTCTGTTAATTTCAGTAAAATGCAGGAGAATAAGTCGCCCAAGGATGGACTCAGCACCAGCTCCACCTCCGCCGGAGCCGGTGGGTCACCTCAACGCTTTAGTAACACCAATCCATTTCTATGTCATTCGCCTCCGAATCACCTGAATCCTGCTCCCTACCGCTACTCCTCGCTTTTCCCGCAGAGTTACTCGTCAAATTCCCCATCTGAAACCGCCTCGTTCGACGGCGGTGATTTTGCCTCCATTGACCGGAGCCTTCACGAGGCTAGCCTCATCCTTGAATACCAGCAGCTGTATAATCGCCACACCGTCTGCCTTGCTCGCCTTCACCAGTGTATCAATGAACTCGATTCCCTCCGCTGCGAGAATGACTCGCTCCGCCTCTCAAACTCGGATCTCACCCGCCGCCTCACTCTTCTCACTAACCAGAATTTTCTTCTCTCCGATTTCGATCGCCTGAACATTGTCCCTCCCTCCACTGTGTCGTTTCCTGCACAAGTTACTCAGGTGACCCCTTCTCAGCCTCTTAAAGAGGGGAATCGCTTGCGGAGGACTCCTGAAAGGGTCGCGCTTCCAAAGAGTATCTCGGTGCGTTCCAGCGGTTATGTGAAGACTCGATCTGGTCGTGATCGCGATCTGACTCGCCAACAAGCCGCTGGTGAATCTGATCTTGAATCTGTGAGTCAACTCGATCTCCAATTGTAGAACTTCAACGTGAATATTTTTCCATAATATACTGACTTCCCAATTCTAATTTCTATAACTCCGATCAATACTAGAAGTTTTTCATTGCTCAAAGCAGTGATCCTAGCAGCCTTTACTGTTATTTCATTTGATTCAGTTATGCGTTGAAAGTTTGCCTCCTTAAATCAACACAAAACTCATTGACAAATCTAGTGTAATTTTAATTTTAACCAGTATAATATGGAAAATTGTTAGTGTCTAATTCTGCCTTCTACCTAAAAGTTTGAAATCTCTAACAATTGGGGGGAAAGTCTAGTCCACAAACTCTCAATATTAATTCCTAGCCAGCAATTCAATTTTTCTTATAACTTTATCAAGCAATGCAATAATTATGATTCTTATTATTCTCCCTAATTTTGCTTCATTATGATGTTGACTCTAAATAATTTCCAGTCCTTTCTTCTTATCTGGAATTCGCCATTTCTTGTCCTTACGTGGTATCTAATTATTTTTGATGTGTGGTCGGCAGCAGCAACGAGTGTATGTACCCGGGAGCAAAAGGGAAGAGGAAGCACTGGAATTTGATGTGTACAACCAAGGGATGGTCAAAACCGAGCTGTGCAATAAGTGGCAGGAGACTGGAACATGTCCTTACGCAGACAACTGCCAGTTTGCTCATGGAATCAAGGAGCTGCGTCCAGTGATAAGGCATCCTCGCTACAAGACTGAAGTTTGCCGTATGGTTCTGGCAGGAGATCTCTGTCCATATGGCCACCGCTGCCACTTTCGCCATGCACTTACTGAGGAGGAGAGCCTCATGTCAATGACACCAGCACCACGATAATTGATCCATCAGTACTGCAGAGATCATGAATTCATGTGGGCTTAATTCGGTAATTGGGATGAATCTTGGCTCCTGCATTTGACATTTGTTGATTCTGTCAGCATGCATGATATACGTTATACATTCATATGTAGGCTTACAGCTGGTTAATATTAATAATATGAGAAACAGTGAAAACCATATGCTCACAATGGAAGTATAGTTCAAGATTATAGCTTTTGACACGACTCACAGATAGTTGATACAATTTGGAATGAATTAGAATTTAAGTTGAAGTGAAGAATCTGTACATGTTTTACATGTTTGCATACTGTATATCAATATGGGTACTTAGATTAATTTTCCTGATCCTATACCAGATTTTTTGAATAAAAACTAAAAGCAGAACGGTGGGACATTAGAGCTGGTTCTTTGGGGTTTCCCATTTGCCTTTTTCCCACCATTTTTTTGTTCACAACCACCGTTGGTTGAATTTACCACCCAACTGAATATTGAATTGCACGTCTCAAGGTAAAGCAGGGATGTGCAGTGATCTTTTGGCACATGGGGACAACAGCAACTTCCAGCCATTATTCAAAGAATTGAGAAGCAGAAAAGGGGACTATTGTTTGATACAGAAGTAAGGTGGAGTGCTAAAAGAATATGGCCGGCTTTCATTGACAATTTGACATGGAAAACTCAGTACAAATCTGTATTACTTCTTTGAACACTGACTATATAAACTTACTCTATTTCTTTATCTCTAAACTAGTACTGCACCCATGCGTTGCACGGGAGGATTAATTCAATAATATTTATTAGTTAATAGATTATAAATTCAATATTTATACATAAATAACATAATTAATAATAACAAGAAGAAGAAAAAGAGTGTGAATATAAAATTATATTATTTTGTAATTATTTATTTCGATTTCCTAATAGAATGTATAAAATATACAAACATTAAGTTTGGAAAATTTTTTGACAATAAAGTATACTATATCAATGAGAATTGATCTATTTTCACCGTGGGAGAGATATATAGCTTTCAATACTGATGTGACATTGTCATATTATTTTTTTGTCACCTTGTGGCGATGACATGAGAGGGTTACATCATTAGCTAGCTGACATGGCAATGTCACGTTGGGGGGGTCATTCTTGCATATCAATTACAACATTTAACAATCAAAACTGATATGACTACATAAAAATGTTAGTTGTCAATAAAACTCTATAACATGATATCATCTTTGTTAAAGTAGCTCAGTGAGAAATGAAACTATTTGCACATGTACATGTCAATTGTTTCTGTAGTAGTCGGGGTGGGTTTTGGCTCAACTCTAATATCACATTTGACACTAAATTGAGAAGGAAATTACTTTACACATGAGCATGATAAACCAATATTAATCATTAAGAGCATCTCTAACCCATTTCACTACTTTGATGCAACATTTACAGGGAAATGGTGCAAATCCTGTACTATCCACGGTCTCAACTCAATTCATCTTGCTACATCAAATAAACATCATTTTTTGGATTTACTTATTTTATTGATTTTTTACTAATCAATTTGATTATCTAAGTGGATTGTTCATAAAGTTGGAAAATGAAGTTAAATTATTACATATTTATACTTGAATTATACCACCCTTTAATATTCCACGACACGCATTTTCAAAAATTAGAAACACACAGCCTTTCCAACTGAAACTCGAGAGATAATGGTAAAAAGATTAAAACACGTACCCTTCGGAAGGACCTGACAATTGACGGAGAGAAAACGGGAGGAAATAAGGACAACAAAAATTAGAAGAAACAAAGGTCCCCAACCTTTGAATCCTTTCATCCAGAAATTTTAAATGTGAACCAACAGGCCAGTTGCTAATTGCAACTTGAACCCAAAGGGTTTTATTTTAAAACCCAACACAACACAACCCAACCCAACCCAACCTAACCCGATTTTATTCTCACATGTTGCCTCCCCAATTCCCATCCCGCCAAAGTTGTAGATAAAAGCCCAACAAATACCAATAAAGATTCTTATTAGAAGGTAAAACTTCTCATATTTTTCTTTCTTTTTTTTTTTTTTGGGAAGGATTTCTATTTCTATTTTGTTAGAAGAATAAAATTATTGTCTTCTTTTTATTAAAAAAATATATTCTTTTCTTTGATTGAAGAAAAACCTTGTCGGAACGATGGCAAAAAGAAACATCAAATGAGTTAACTTCAAAGAGTTTCATAAAAAAAATTGTTGAGTATTCAATTCGTTGTGATTATTATTACATCGTTCACGAAAGACTAAAAATTGATATCAATTCGTACAATTACAAATTCTAAAAAATTTCCTTAAATACTATATTTGTTGTACACTTCATCGGGTTTCTATTCTTGGCGCACATTAACGTATTCAATCAATACGTACAAACTTAGAATCACAACCACTCCAAAACCCAAATATATATATATATATATATATCTTATTGATGTTCTTTGCTAAGGTATTGCATAACTATTATTTTTGTTGGTGGATTTAATTAGGAGTTTTAAATCTGCTGATTTTAGGTACGCTTCGCTTTTCGTCTGGTCTTCTCTTCTCTTCTCTTCTCTTCGTCTTTTCTTTGTAGAAATGTTCAAATTTCAGATTCGGGTTTGGATATCTTCTTGTTCGTTTACTCGACATCTCAAAGAAAGGCTTTGTTTGTTTTGAATTCAATTGACAAATTTCTTTTAACTACTTACCTATATTCTTTGCTATCATTTGAACATCTAAGAGATTATATGTTGTGATGTTTCCCCTTGTTTTAGATTTAATTTATTTGGAGCGATGAGTTTAGAGATTAGCAACTTTGTGACTGTTAACTAATTCTGATTGTATGAACCTATTTTCTTGATATTAGTGTTGGTCTGTGGGTTCAACAATAGAACAAACAGTAAACGTATAATGAATTTCTGAACTTTTATTAAAATGGTATCTGGCTGGTTCTCATATATCCGTCTCCCATTATGTTTGTATGGATTTCACATGATTGAATTGTGTTTGGATGCTAAACTTTGTTGATTTTTGTGTTGAAATATCGAAATAGGTGTTTGATCTTCTGTTTAAATTTGTGGTTTTGAATTATGGAGTTGTTCAAATGGTATATACATAGATGATTTTTTTTTTATTTTGATGCACATGATGCTGAAGTACCGAAATGTATGTTTCCGTATTTGTACATCGGTAGCTTAATAAGCTTGACATCAAAAAGTGAAATCAGATCTGAAAGCTCTATAACATTAACACTGAGGAGTCTAGCATCAGCCTACACAACGGTAGGGCAATTAACGAGATATTTTCAAGGAAGCCAAATCGGAAGCGTTGATTTATGTGGGTACTGAAATTTAATGATGTGATTTGAATTCCGAATCAGCCTTTAATTTTGGGTAACTTTTTTCTCTATTAATTCTGTTAATCTTCCATCCCGATATTCCATTCCGATATTTGGGGTTTTTATCATCAAATTCCGTTTTTGTTTTGTGTTGTCTTGTGCAGTTGGGGATTTGCAGCTATCATCTGTGAACAGTACATCTAAGTCAGTTTTTTGAGCATGAAAGAGGTGAATTACTAGTTTGGTTTATGTGCAATTTTCTTTTCAGTTTTTTTGAGCATGAAAGAGGTGAATTACGAGTTTGGTTTATATGCAATTTTCTTTTCAGTTTTTTGAGCATGAAAGAGGTGAATTACGAGTTTGACTTATGTGCAATTTTCTTTCTTTTTGGTTGGAATTAATTACATCAATTTCTTTTTTGTCCTACGAATAGCAAGAGATTCGTTTTGAGGGACATAAGTAATATGTTCTTTCATCATGATGTCTTGATGCATTTTGCTATTAGTCATATGTTTAATTTTTTTCAAGTTGCATTCTAAAGAATTATTCTCTCTCTACCTTCGTTTTCTTTTCCTTTTTCCGGTGTTTGGTATGTGGTTGATTTGACTGCTATTTTTTGTATGAAAAAAAGCTCGGGTAGGATATTCGGTCTGTTGTAAGTATATTTGTGATATTACTATGTGCTTACTGCTTAAGCAATTATAATTGTTAGCTGATTATAATTGAATACCAAACGGACTTCTATGATGTGGAGGAAAGTGAAGCATGTTTGATTAGAACTCCTAGATCAAAAGAGCATCTTATAATTCTCATAATCCAATCTTCTTCGTGACATGGTTCTTTAATTTGCATTTTTTTTATTCAAGAAGTTATTCAATAATTATTTTTTTTGGAAAATATTAATTTGAAGTATAAAAAAGTGACACTAACCCTATTGATTTTTTATTTTTTGAAAGGTAAGCTTGTTGAATTTTATAAAATGAATCAAAAATTGATTTTCACTTTAGTTCTTTTTTTTAGTGCCATATGAGACACCCTTTGATAAGTCTGTACTATTGTTTGGCAAATCAACTACTTCACTTAGATTAATGATTTTCAAAGCAAGCATTTAATTTAATTTTTCTTCCATCTTATGAGGCTAATCTTAAGTTGAACTAAAACTTCTCTTGCAATCTTTTCATAGACAATTTAAAGCTTGCAAATTTGGTCTTGCCATATCACTTTCAAATAATAATCATAATGCTATTCTTACAAATAGTTTAATAACCTTATTTTATAGGTAAGCTTCTCAAGAGACTTTTGTTTCATCCTAAATTGGATAGAATTAGTTTCTTTTGTAATTGGACCTCTCATGTGAACAATTTATAAATTTGTTAAGGTTGAGTTCATTTTGAGGTTATCCTTTTCATTTATGAAATTAACAATAGATTTTTGAATAAGGTTTTCAAGCATTGTTCTATCTAGAAGAAACCATACATATTTGTAGAGAATAGGAATGTTGGATATGTATATTGTTTTAGTATCCATGGTGATTCTTTCCCGTCCTCTTGATGAGATTGATTAAATTTTGAGTCTTCAATGTTGTATTCCTACAACTTTGAACTTAGAGAGAGAGAGAGAGAGAGAGAGAGAGAGAGAAGAAAATAAAAGGTTTAATAATAACTTAAAGAGAGAGAGAAGAAAATAAAAGGTTTAATAATAACTTAAATTCAAAATATGAATTTATTCTACTTATATGTAGACATCATCCTTGAACTTGACCCATCTACTACTTTTTATTACATTTAGGATGAGACTGTGAAAGAAGTAAAATGATTTTGATTATTCATTTCTTCTTTATAATATATTTACACTTTTGCATTATCGCATTTTTGTTACATTCTAATGTCTAATTCCATGTATATTTACTTTTGCTTGTCAGCTTATTTTTTTGGAACTTGCTGGTTAGTTTCCAATTTTAAGTTGATATGAACTTGCAACAGCTGCTCATTTTAGCTTATAGATATTACGTAATTATCAAGTTTCAAATTGGAATGTAAAGCAAGTAGCTCTAATTTGACTCCATATAGTGTTTTCAATTTAATTGATTTTATGGAGTATGCATATATTGATGCTTTCGTATGAATCTTTCATTTTATTCAATTTGGTAGGATCCATATGGCCTTTGTGGTAAATTGTCACCATATTTGTGGGAAGGTGTTGAAATTTTGTTTGTTCATAAAAAAAAGTGCATATATGTTCTTGAAATTTCTACTTTCATTAACAAAAAAATATTAAAACATCAAAAGTTACTGCATTTTATTTATGTTGGAATTTTATTCCAACACCACAACAAACATATTTCGACTATCAATTTTAGAACAAAAACTCCACAACACGGCAGCGCCGGTGCTGCACCTAGTATATATATAAAAGACATAGAAATACTATGTATAATAAACTAAAAATTTCAATTTCTAACACACTTTTTAAAAAGTAAAAAAGTAGTATGTTATAATGAAATAAAGAATTGAAAAAATGTAATAATACAGTATCTTAACTTGCCAACTTCTGAATTCGTGCATGGTTAAAAATTGTACCAAAAAGAAAATAGTATACCCCAGATCAAATTATTTACTTTTCAGCCACTATACAACAAAAGTAACAATAGGTATCAGCCAAAAAATGTGGAGTATATAACCTTTGAAGAAGTTCGGACTTTATTGTAAGTATTGGCAGTTTCTCCCTGAGACACCATCATTTATGTTTGGTCATCTCACATGCTATTCCATTGGACATATTTCCATTTGTTCAGCCGTATTGGCATGTAGATGGAAATTTTTATCGTTTTCTTTTATATATACAACATTTCTTCCTCACATGTAAGACTCTAGCAGTATGATTCAATCACTAAGGATTCATTCATGCTCGTCATAGGAAAGGGAAGAAAAATAGGCATAAAAGACTTTTTTTAAAGAAAAATAGGCATAAAAGACTTGGAGAGTGTACATGCATTGAAAAAATTATTTGGAATAACTAAAAAATTAAGCATTATATATTAATAACATACGTTCCTCTGCATGTGCCTCTTAATTCCTAGAAGCTGTTATGGATTATTTGCAATTTTAACTGGTATTATGCATGCCGTTTTCTGTTTATTTAGCATACTTTGACTGCCCAAACATGATTCATGCTAATTCCAAAATACCCAAAAAAAAAGGAAGGAAATACTAGTAAATCGGTCACTAAAAGGTTCACCGCTAAATTTTTGCACGTACCATTTGATTATATGTAGCTATTCACATTTTTTTCTCTTTCTTTTTGAACTAACACGTACCAAAAACAAATTACAGAAAAAGAAAAATGGAAATGAAAATACTAACATCTTGTTCAATTAGAAATTTTGATCAGTTGTACCTAAAATATGGCTGATGTGTTTTGCTTTTGTAGCTTGGGAAGTCCATTTCCTTCCCGTTCTGCAGATTTAATTATGTTGTTGGGCAAGATTAATAATGGTTCCATTAGATCAAAAGCAAGTGTTTCCTTTTGTAAATTTCTAGTTCCAATCCGACACCATATGCACCATATGAAAACTACAATTATGTGCCATTCATATACTTTTATATCATTTTTAGTAAATTTCAATTACATTTAGAAACAATTTCAGATGGAAGTGTCTATGTGTTGTATAATTTGTTGTTAAACAAATTTTTAGGGAATAGAAGTATGGGTTTTTATGATTGTTCAACAGTAGATATAAATGCAGTTTTTTCTTACAGAAACGGAAGAAAATATATACCCGCGTACATACAAAATACATCCATGGAGTGTTTTGTAAGTTTTGCCTAGAGAATTCAAAAATAAAAGTAATCCAAGCAGTCCTAATTGAAAAACGTGTTTTTCATTCACCTCGGTAAAGTAGCCACCAGGGTGGTCACCAGATCCTCCTTTTCTGCTATGCATTTACAATAAAAAAATAACCAAAGCAAAAGTAAAAAAATAAAAAATAAAATAAGAAGTTGCTGCCGGAAATTTTTAGGCGGGAAAGTAGAAGGATAGCCACTGGCCACTCTCTTACTTTTAAGATACATATAATAATAGTAATAATAATAATAATAATAATAGATATTGGTTTTTACTTTAACATCTTGGTAGTGTAAAATATTGTCCAAAGCTTTTGGGTCCTCATCTTAGAGAGGCATCGTGGCTGGATTTGGGCCTCCATTTTCCTTTCCTCTTCTCGACGGAGCCCAACTTTCATTTTCCTCTTCTGGATTTGGAGTTTTGGACACATGTAATGCTTTTTGTGTCAACTTTAAAGTTGACTGATGATCTAATCAACTCATCTTGGTTTCGTCAAATCAAAGAATCAAAATAAGACCCTCTTAAACACTTTGACTAGATTCCCACCGTGCAAGAGTTATAGAGAAATTTCATACATAAAATATAATGTAATTGTGTTTGTTAGGATTAATGTCACAAAGAAACTAAAATACATGACCTATATGCAATTATGTACATCTTATGATGGCTAGCAGTGTAAAATAAATTCTCCATTTTATATTTTAATTGTTTCAAAGAGCACGTATCAACTTATGAATCGAAACTCACATTATATATATATATATATATTAATGTAAAGAAAATTAAGATGGTAGATTGTATTCATGAGACTTCATTTGAATAATGAGCACATATAGATTTTTCACATATACAATTAGGAGAAGAATTAAAAGCTATTTCATTGCTAATGTGTGCACTGAATAAAGAAAATTGAGATCATAATTTGTTACTTAATGAAATCCAGCATTATATATAAGTCTCCATTACAGAACTTAACTTCTCATATATAATACCTCAAGTCAAAAACTTAATTTGAGTATTGAAATATGTGACTTATTTCAACTAATATAAATTTAAAAAATGTCTTTAAATACAATATTTGCATGAGTAGAATTATTTGATTCACATTTTTATCAATAATTTGCATCAATATTTTTAATCAATGACAAATCATTTCATATAATAGAGAATTTTAGAGGCTAGTATTTAGGGATAATCTTTGATTTAAAGGAGTAAATCAAATATGTTTGATTTAGGAAATTATCTTTAATTGCAATTCCTTGTACGTGATAGATTCGCTGTAGCATAAACATGAACACAATTATAGTTTTTAATATTGACTCGGTCATTGACCGAGTGACTGTATTGGGTTAATGGGTTTCTAGTTCAATTGGTGGGTCATTACTAACTTCGTTGCCAATTCAAGTATATGTGGTTAATGATAATATTCTTTTGAGTGAAAACACTTGAAAATAGTGATATATAAATGAAAACTGTTTAAAAAAAGCGTTGGCACAATGGTTCAAAAGCTACTATTTGACATGTAGATCATGAGTTCAATAATTCACTATTAGATTTCTAATAACATTTTTAGAAAAAGTGACAACCGAGCGGGATAGGTTTTGATTTAGGATATTATCTTTGATAGGCCTGGGCGTCGGCCGGGCCGGATCGGGTCGGGTTTGGGCTCGACCAAAACCTCGACCTAATAGTTAGTCGGGTTGGCGAGTTCAGAACCGAGCCGTTCCGACTCAGTTTTGAAACCCGACTCGAACAGAGTCAACTCGGGTTGAGTTGGTTGATGGTTTGGGCCGGTGCAGGAGGCCCAAAATTTAAAAAAAAAAAAGAAAACTAATGAGAGGCCCAACAAAATTAAAAGGGCCAAATTCAATGTACATGATCCATCTTTCAAAAAAAAAAAAAAAAAAAAAAAAACAAAAAAAACGAGATTTAGGGCAAACACATTCTTGAATTTGAATCCAAGCTCCTAGCCCTAAATTCAAGTATTCAACTAGCATCAAAATGACAAAATCCCACAAACATCACTTTACTTCTAAT
>CAVNYN010287788.1:0-22528 GCA_963692815.1 Nyctanthes arbor-tristis | reverse complement strand
CAAGATGGCACTGCTTTCTTCAGTTAACATCACTGTCTCATGCTCTTCAAACTTCCTTTTATTTGAAAGGATTTCTTTCATAAATTTAGCATAGCTAGGCATTTGAGCTAAGGCATCCGTGAATGGTATGTTAATGTGAAGCGTCTTGAAGACCTCTAACAGTTTTTTCAAACTGTTTGTCCAGCTCATGCTTGTGCAACCTCTGTGGAAAAGGGATAGGAGGCACTTAAGGCTCACAAGAGGTTGGGACTCCTTTGCTTGTTCCGCCTCCACAGCAGGTTCATTAGATTGCTCCTCTTTTTCTCTTTGAGCTTCTTTAGATTTTTCTTCTCTTCCTGGCCTTTTTACATGAATTTCAAGTAATTGCACTCCACTCCTTGTAAGTAATAGTGGGCATTCTACGGATTGATGCATCGCACCACAAGTAGCACATCTAGGTATAGGGTGTTGCTCCATATTAGCTGTGTGGGAATGTTTCATAGATTCAAATTGTTTAGCAAGTGAATCAATCATTGCCAGCACCAACGAATTAAGATCAACCTCATACACCCCCGCAACTTTCTTATGTGAACTTCTGTCGGGCCACATCTCTTATTGTTGACTCATTGTTTCAAGCAAGTCATAGGCATCTCCAACTGACTTTGTACTCAATGTACCTCCTACTGTAGCATCAACAGTTGAACGGCAATAAGGAGTGAGGCCTAAGTAAAAATACATATTCAGCTCCTTTAATGGAAAACTATAATTAGGACATTGTTTGAGAATCTCCTTGAACCTCACTCATGCTTTATGGAAGCTTTCACTGTCAAGTTGCCTAAAAGTTGAGATTTCATGCTTGAGCCTATTCACCTTGGATGGAGGGAAATATTTCGTTGTGAATTTGTGCACCAAATTTGCCCAAGTAGTAATATTGGCTGTAGGCAAGGAATCTAACCATTGATGTGCCTTATCCTTCAACGTGTGAACAAAGAGCCTCATTTTACTGAAAATTCCCCACATATTCCAAAATCTATGACAAATGATGGTGAGGATTCTCACTTACCCGTCTATATAATGGCAAGTTGTTGGAGAATAAATTTATCACATCTAGGCGTAACTAAAAGTTATCATGCCTGTAATTTGGAAAAACAACACTTGCCATGTTTTGAACTACGGGAGGTATCATGAAGTCTCCCATCAACTCATCTCTTTCATTTACTTCAACTATAAGCCCATTCTGTCCCCCATTGTTACCTCCAGGTGCAACTGGTCCAACAGGCAGGATTTATTGATTATGATTATCTCCCATGTCTATTTTCTATTGTTGTTCCTCCTCTTTTTACTCCTGATTTCTTTGGCGAAAGGTTCTCTCAATTTCTGGGTCAAACTCAGCTAAGTTACAACTTTGAGAACAGCGCATTCAATGGAAAGTCCTATATGAAACAAAAATAAAAATAAAAATTCAGCAATAAAATAAAATAAAATTGTCAAATATAGCCGAATTAAAGCAATTATCAATTTAGCCGATCCCTGGCGACGGCTCCAAAAACTTGTTGTCAAAATTATCCCACAAGTATATGGGGTCGAAACAAGTAATATAAGTGATGAATCGAGTGTCGTACCCACAAGGATCGGTAATTAGAATTCACTTCAACTAAGCACTTTTGACAAATAACACAAATAAGCAAACACACAATTAAGTTTTGAGTTGCAATTTAAAGAAAAAATAAAATTATGCAAGAATTAATAGGAATTAAACGAATTCAGATGATTAAAATAGTAGGATCCTTGAAACCACCTACGTTTCCACAATCAATCCTTAGCAATCGCCCTCATATATTCTAGCCCAGGGTTGAAAATCAATAATCCTAATTTATTCGAAAGCCTCTCTCGATGGTCATCCAAATCTATACTTATATACGAGACCAATTATCTGAAATTAACCTTCAAGCATAAGGTATGCATTCATTCACTTTGATTATTATTTAACGATTTCACCGAGAATAATAGTATCTCTAGCTATTATAGAACCCTATGTTGTTCACTGTCATGTGCTAAAATCATGAGGAATCTCTCGAAAACAACATAAATCACAAAACTCAACTTAATGGTGATCAAGCATCAAATTGGAATAAGCGCGTAATGAACAATCAACCCAACAAACAAGAACAATAGCAAGAATGAGATACTATAAATTAATCACGAAAATGGGGTTTCATCATGAACCCTAGTTTAAGAGTTTAGCCTAGCATGATATTACTAGACAAAACAAGAAATAAAGATGAATCCATAAAGAAAGAAATAGAAAGATAGAACCCTAGCACTTCAATCGCTTCAATCTTGTATCCCCCTCTTCCTTGCATATTCTCCTCTTCCCTTATGTTATTTCCCGTCCATTTATAAGTGTAGATGACTTATAATACCCAAATTCTTGACAACGGGCCAAAAATGCGAAAGAACCCTTTCCGCTACGAGCTGCGGCCACCTGCGGAATGCTTGCAGTGGTAAGGCCGCAGCCAACAGAGATTTTGAGAGCCCGCGGGTTACCAGGGTTTGCTTGCCGCGGCTAGCCTGCGGGCTATTTTCAAAACATCCATTTCGATCCCTGATTTGTCCGATCTCTTTTAGCAATGGTCCTTTTCAGCAATTATTTTTGTTCAAACAAGTCCTAAACTTCTAGAACGCTCTAGAAAAGTCCTCGCACTCTTCAAATATGACCCGAATGTCTGTTTTAAGTTTCTCCAAAGTGCAATCTAGTCCTCAAACTTGTTTCCATTGATCTTCTTACCCCGAAACTCTTGAACCATCACTCATTGATACCACAACACCAATGTAAAGCTTCAATTTGGTTTAAAAATCATTCTTTTCAATTAATATCATCCCCAATCGAGCTTTTCACCTATACAAACCATATTCACACGAATTACGTGAAAATATGCTCACTTACAAATAAAATTGAATAAGTAAAAAGGAATATGTCACATATAAAATGTACTTATCACGTATCTGAATAATGTCATTGAAAAGCTGGGCATTTTTGTGTCATTTTTGCTCTAAGCTGGGCATGGGATTGCATTATTTGCTTCGTATCCACCCCATAAACACAGTTAATTAGGGCAGGATAGATTATTACATATAGCCACTATTTGCTTTTATGATATCAAGTAAAATTTTATGAGGAGTTGATTCAAGTGACAATGTTTTCATAATTTTAGGAGGGATAATTTTAGCTAGAATTACTTAGTGCAAGGATAATATTATATTTATATCAATAGACTTTTTCAGATGTCATGTAACAGAAAGAGAAAAATGTTTACTTTCAAGATAGGTAGTGGAATAAAATGAAGAATGTTGCTTCTACATGTTTCAAGATGTAATTGAGAACATATCTCGTACTTGGATTTATACTATAGGTAAATTTAGATACAATAGCGAGGTACATGTACCACAATAAAACGCATATAATGTGCTTCAAAATTTGCTATTAAAAATTGTTTCTGGTCATAAAGTACCTCAAGTTTTTCTATTCAGTTCCTAGCTTTAAAAAGCTTTTATATGTGAAATTCTATTGTTTTAGTATGATGTTGCTTCCTCAATCCTCATCATTGTCTAACTCAACTATCCTACTTAATGTTTATTGGTCTTGTCGCTTTCTATATGAGATGTGAATGATGTCATAATTAATCTATAAAATGGGCCCTTCAAATCTGTGAGGTTTCTACGCAAACGGAACTCTATGATGGAGCAATGATGAGAATAAGCTTGGCCGTGTCCAACCGAGAAAATTTGAGCAATTATAAAAATAGACTTGGCCATTTCCAATCGAGATGGTAATTACATTAACTAATTTTCACTCACGGATTTCATAATATACTGAATGAGTGGGCTAAAGGAGAGTTGATTGTTACCGTTGAGAAGTTGCCTCCTTGGAGTAGAAGAAGTCCAATAACGTTTCCGTCATGAATGCCTATTTTTTTTGGGGTTTGCATTATGAAAAACGACCAATTTCTCATGTGGTTTCCTAAAATTTCCCAAAATCATTGATTTGATAATCATACAGGTTGTACATGTCAAGGTGTTACATTGTGTATTGGAGTCCTAAAATGATGATTTCCATGGTGGATTAAATTTTTTTCTGAATTTCCTAGATGATTTTTTTCTTTTCTTTTCCTCTTTCTTTTTTTTTTTTTTTTTTTTGCGCAACCCCTTAGTTGAATTTTTTTTGCGCATATAGTTATCAATGAAATGTATTTTAATTACTTTTTCTAATTGTGAATGATAACCACATGTTTTTGCTCATTATACGCATTAGTTTGTTATTACATATTATTTGTCATCTTACAATTCACATCACATTCATGTAGGCCATAGTTTTTATACACATTGTTTTAAGTCGTCAAGCATCTAAAGTACAATTACATTGCTTTTGATGTATAATCTTTTCACTGGATCTCTACCGCTACATCGCAAGGGTGAAAATTCTAGTTAATTATGAAAAGAAACTTTTCATTTTCCAACTAATCATAACGCCTAATGGAGAAAGAAATAACCTTGTATCATCGTAACTAAGTTAAAAAGTATGCAATAGATATGTCAATTTGAAGGTCTCAACTTGAAGTTTAAATTATCCAACTTTCAAGATCAAATTAAGAAAGTAATTTTTTCACTAGATCTAACGTCTATTACACTTCTTTTGATATATGATCTTTTCACTAGATCTTCACCCATGCATCGCACGGTTGAAAACTCTAATTAATTACGAAAAGAAACCTTTCATTTTCCAACTAA
Source organism: Nyctanthes arbor-tristis (assembly GCA_963692815.1). Lineage (NCBI taxonomy): Eukaryota > Viridiplantae > Streptophyta > Magnoliopsida > Lamiales > Oleaceae > Nyctanthes > Nyctanthes arbor-tristis. Next base: position 17,761 of record CAVNYN010287788.1, on the reverse strand, counting down.
TAATAACGCGTTATGGAGAAAGAAGTATCCTTGTATCATCGTAACTAAGTTAAAAAGTATGCAATACATATGTCAAATTAAGGGCCTCAACTTGAAGTTTAAAATTATCCAACTTTCAAGACCAAATGAAGAAGGTAATTTTTTCACTAGATCTAACATCTATTACACTTCTTTTGATATATGATCTTTTCACTGGATCTTCACCCCTTCATTGTACGGGCGAAAACTCTAGTTAATTATGAAAAGAGACTTTTCATTTTCCAACTAATAATAACGCATTATGGAGAAAGAAGTAACCTTGTATCATCGTAACTAAGTTAAAAAGTATGCAATACATATGTCAAATTAAAGGCCTCAACTTGAAGTTTAAAATTATCCAACTTTCAAGATCAAATTAAGAAAGTAATTTTTTTAAAGTAAAAATTATTAAAAATTATTGTTAACTAATCTCAAAAGTGAAAGTAACCTAATGTATCATAATTAACCTAGTTGAGTCATAATTACACTTACAAATTCTTGCTTTACTTCAATTTAGTCCCCACAATTTATTTAATTCAATTTTCATTTTCTTTTCAATATTAAAAATTAAACTTAGATAATCGACATACATAATTTAAAATAATTTGAACAATGGTAAATAGTTAATCAACCTTGTCCATGACAATAATATTAATTCTTATTTTTATTTATCATTATCATTTATAATTATTATTATTTTATATTATAAAGTTATTGTAAGGAGGAGAATCACTCCCTTCATGAAGGGTGTGGGAAGCAATCTTGGATAACATCAAACCACCCAGGTTTTGGAATCATTTATTTTATTCAACATACCTAATCTAATAATTATTGAACCGCAAGATTTGATATCCAACTGAAATTTGATCACGTGCAAAACACTTGCATTATGGATAATTATAAGAAACGAGTTAATTTAATCTTTTGAAATTTGTTCTTTTTGTCATCTTTGAATTGATCAAACGAACTTCTTATGCCTAATACTAGCATCCAAGCTAATAAGCTTTTTGAAAGGACAACAATTGGCAGTAGCGGCCCGTGTACCGTCATGCCTTGGTATCTTTTCCTTTAACTTGCTGTTGTAGTTGTGCATTTACTAAAAATCAAATAAATACTGATACAACCTAAGTTAGGCTGGTATTCGGTGTGAAAGCATCGTTGGCATATTTTCCTGAAACCATCGCAGCTGGAGTTTTTTTTTTTTTTTTTCGATACTAATAATATTTGACTTTTTTTTAATATATATTACATGGGGAATGTTGACGAGGGAAATTGAACTCTAGCCCTAGAGTATGGGAAACTCACTTTGATGCCACCACCATCGTCTAGGTTGCACGGAAACGGACACAGGGAAACGTGATTTTGAAAAATGTAGGACACAAAACGCTATGGAAACTTTATGTAGTAATTGTTAGTTTTTTTTTATAATTTCAATATATTTAACCTAAAAATTCATGCCAAAAAAAAAAAGATGTGCAACCTCAAAACATTAATCAATATGAACAATCCATGAGCAATAATAATCAAATCTACCAAATAATATAATAAATTAATGTTAAAAACTAATTTAACTAATACAAAATTTATAAATTGAAACATAATATTAAAATCTAATGTGAAATTTTCGTTCCTGGCGTTCCATCAGCAATTTAAGTAATGTTAAAAACTACTCTGATTCAGTTATTAATCAATATGAACAATCCACGAGCAATAATAATCAAATCTACCAAATAATATAATAAATTAATGTTAAAAACTAATTTAACTAATACAAAATTTATAAATCGAAACATAATATTAAAATCTAATGTGAAATTTTCGTTCCTGGCATTCCATCAGCAATTTAACTAATGTTAAAAACTACTATGATTCAGTTATTAATCAATATGAACAATCCATGAGCAATAATAATCAAATCTACCAAATAATATAATAAATTAATGTTAAAAACTAATTTAACTAATACAAAATTTATAAATTGAAACATAATATTAAAATCTAATGTGAAATTTTCGTTCCTGGCGTTCCATCAGCAATTTAAGTAATGTTAAAAACTACTCTGATTCAGTTATTAATCAATATGAACAATCCATGAGCAATAATAATCAAATCTACCAAATAATATAATAAATTAATGTTAAAAACTAATTTAACTAATACAAAATTTATAAATCGAAACATAATATTAAAATCTAATGTGAAATTTTCGTTCTTGGTATTCCATCAGCAATTTAACTAATGTTAAAAGCTACTATGATTCAGTTAGGATATAATTGAACTCATAACTATTACCTCGAGTCCCAGCAGCGAAATTAATATGCCAATGTTAGGGCTAAAGCAGCGAAATTAATGTGCCAATGTTGGAGCTGTCCCAAAAGTTCAACTTTTGCAACTTAGAACTATGTTAATTCTTAGATTTCTTTCTCAATAAGAAATTTAATTAATTTAGTTTAAGTTAGTTTAAATGTTTAATTTATATTAAAACATTAATGAAATTATCATCTATAAATTTTTTAACATGACTGTAATTAAGTTTTCCTTTTTTAAAAAATAAAAATTTGAATTTTTTGTCGTAAAGTTTCCTAAAAGTTTCCTGAAAGTTTCCGTAAAGTATCCATAAAGTTTCCATATAGTTTCCTAATTTTATTAAAAATTAGGAAACTTTTTAAGAGTAACTTTTTAAGAGTTTCCAAAATGTTTCCGAAGAGTTTCGGTTTCCAAAACGTTTTCGACACGAAACGCTAGTCTTTTTAGAGTTTTCGTACTTAATAGACCATCGTAGATGGAGGTATTTGATAATAAAAAAAAAAAAACCCTTATACTACCATCATATATAGATGCTAGTTGTATCGAGATTTCATTTGATAGCATTATATGGTAAGAAGCAAATAATTTGAAAAATTCTCAGGAGACATGAAAATGAAACATAAATAAGTGATATTGTATATGTGGCATACTTGCATTGGATAATGAAAAATAATGATGTCATCATCACCCAATGAATGTGTACCACATAAAAATGTCACATATTAATGTCACTTTTATATGTTTCCCTAAAATTGCTCAAATAATTTTGCACAAATTCGTTCAGAAAAATACATGTTTTATGCCTGCATACACGCATAATGGCCAAGTGCAAGCACACGGAGAAATTTTATTTTTTTATTTTTTTTGTTGACAAGAACACAGCGCTCGCACACAGTATGGAGACACCACACGCTATCTAACAAAATCTCGAGTGAGTGCTGGCACGAGGAAAGTTAGCATTAGTAGCTATGCGACAACAAAAACAAGATCATTAGCGTCAAACATATGCATTGTACAAAAACCGGATACTATATAGTACGCGCTAAATGCTAATCAAATCTGAATGGACATTTTGAAGAATTTGAAGGCATTTTCACCTCCACCGGTGGCGACACTTGAGTGGTTTTGACAAAATATGTAATAATGCAAAGCCATGTTACTCGCACTTATTCGAATTTCTGTCAACTCCGACAATCACTCATGGCCGCACCTGAGGCGAGGCAAACGAGGCCCTCGCCCCAGGCCCAAACTCATAGGGGTCCGCCCCTTTTTAAACTTTTTTTATATTAATTTTTTTTCCCTAAAAGACCAGTTATATTAGATTGTAATACCCATTTCTATAGTGTTTGATTTTACAAAACCAATACATACAGTTACTTTCATGTGCTGGCACGTTTCTTTTCAAACTTTAGCACGTAGCTAGTTTTGGTGCAACGCTACCTTAGGTAAAATTTTGAACTCCACTTTTCTTTTTTTTCCCATATGAATGTTTATATTTAATCTTAAGATTTAATTGTTAATTACATATTGTTACTGATAGAAGGTCTTCTATATCTGTCTTACTTCTCTTGTTTTAAAAGTAAAAGTAAACACGAACCTATATGTGCAATTTGTTTTAGTCGAGTTTGATCATGTTTTCGTCATATATAGCAAAAATATTAAAGGCTCAATTTTATTGACTCATTTATCATTTTAACTATTAGACATTGTTTGACCTCACTCAAGGAATTGTTATCTAGAATTATTTCAAAGAAAAACGTGACTTGTAAGGCCTTTTTTTTTTTTTTTCTAAATTGTTTTTGGTTCTACATACTTAACATTATGTGTGTGTATATATACTGATAAAAAAAATATATCATATGCATACACACACATTGAGTCTTGATGATAGTCCATAAATTTTTTGTTAGTGGACAATTTTTTTTTTTTTTAAAAAAAAATTAACTCTATTATGAAAGGCCTATTTATTAAAATTCGCCTCAGGCCCCAAAATTCTCAGTTACAGCCCTGCAATCACTTTTTTGAAGACAAATTCAATTCTTTTTTGCAATCAAGACAAATTCAATTCTGGTTTCATAAATATTCATTTGCATTTAACCAAATTATGCATCAATTTAATGGGTATAAATAGCGCAATTTGCAATATGTACTTTTAGATTCTCATGCAAGAACAATCACCAATTTTGAAAGCGCTAAGCAGAAGTCGCTGAGGTGTAGGAGGGAAGGTGGTGAAGGCTAACGTACAGGTGGAAGAGGCAGCATCGGTGGGTGGCTGATGGTGGATTTGGTGACAGTAGGTATTGCAAGCCCCGGAATGATTAATTTGGCTGTTTGGGATAATCAAATGAGAACGGTTGTGTAAAACTAGGATGATGTGTCATATTTTTATTAGTGGAACAACCACTGAGACGGCATTTTGGGGATGCAGATCTGGCCTACTAGTTTTTACGTGTGATACGTGAAAAATATTGATTGTTTAATTAATTTCTAATGAATATTTAAGTTTACAAACTTAGAAATTATAAGAAGTTTTAGGTTAAATAACTAGATTCTTATCAACATCACCTCTATGTACTAATGGCATTTGGCAAATTTATTAAATATATTGGTGCAAATATATTGGTGCCATATTCTTGAATCTTTTTTAATGTACATATTAATGCACATTATTACACACACACACATATATATATATATATCCTAATTCACATGGGCTCCTTGGGGATGTTATTGTCATGTCAAAAGGAGTAATAATAAATCATAGATGATGATGAGTTATAAAATGTAGCTGCTTTGGCAAATTGTTCGAGCGCACGCACGAAGAATGTGAGCATTAGCAGTTACGCGACAACATAAAGAAGAAGATAATTTACGTCAAATACATACACTGTACATAAACCGGATAATATATATTGCTAGTTAATCAAATCAAAAGCTAATTAATATCCATTTCTTAAGCAGAAATATAGAATGAATCTCAACATTAAAGGAGAGGAAGACAAAAAAAAATGGAAGAATCGTCACATCACAACAATAAAAAGCGTGAATAATAGAAAATCTTTTGAATTCCTATTTTTCCCATGTTATTTTCCCTAATTTCTATTTTGCCCTTAACCTATTAATTATGAAAAGAAGCTTTTCACTTTCCAAAAGAGAAAATAACACCTAATATTGACGTCAAGCTATAATAACGCCTTACAGAGAAAAAAATAACTTTATATCATTGTAACTAAGTTAAAAAGTATGCAATATATATGTCAAATTGAAGTTCAATACGACCTTACTTTCAATAACTAATAATGGAAGTACAATTTTTGTTAATCTCAAAACTGGAAGTAAAAAATTTAAAATTTTTGTAGAAAACATAATGTGTCATAATTGATCAAATTGAGTGATAATTACACTTACAACTTCTTACTTTACTTCAATTTAGTCACTCACAATTTATTTAATTTAGCTTTCATTTTTGTGGTCGCCAGGTCATCAACTTGAAGAAGTCGCCGAAGCTCAGTGGTAGGCCCCCACGCACCCTAGTTTGTTCAACGACCTAATGACCTGGTGCTTATCAAGTAGCTACAGGACCCCACCTTTCAGCTCGCTAGGTCGTTGTACCCGTGTGATCGCAAGGTCATTAATTCTGTGTAAGTGCCAGCTAGACGACAACTAGCAAACCCGCATACAAAGCCTTATCACTTGCAGCTAATGGGACTTTCACATTAAATACACAAGTGGTGGTTATTTGTCCCATGCAGAGTTTAGACATAATTAAAAGGCTGCAGGTTGAATCTCGGCTGGTTTGACTCAAGTGACACTCTTGTGAGCCCGTATTAATTACATGTAATCAATGCATTCATGTAAATTCTAGCTATAAATAGAAGCAGAAAATATTGGAAAGCAGATTTAATCCTCCCAATTTAGGCAATCTCAGTCTCTTTTACATTTACTCATTTTCATTAATATATAAAATATAATAGTGTCGGCATTCATTATTCGAGTAAGTTTAAATAAAAAGTTTCCCACGTAAGCAAAATTCGTTTCTTGAGCCGAAGTCAAAATTTGACGTCAACAAATTGGTGCCCTCTGTGGTAAACTTTAAAAAAAAAAAGGCTTTTTTAAAAGACAAGCGTCCAGTGAAAGCAAATGAGCCAAAAGCATTCACAGAGCCAAAGAACGAGAAGCAGCGATGTAGGACTGCCTCTTGGATTTAGAAGAAGAAGAAGAGAAATTACCAACGTCAGACCTTCGCGCCCAACCAGTAAATCGGAAACTGAAGCCTTGAGGTGGTAAGTGGAGGCTCTCACCCAAGAAGTTAGGCGACTGCAGTAACTAAAACCACCAGTTTCCGTACAAAACACTATAGAATCCTCCCACGATGACTCCTTCTGGTGGGCCGAAAATGTTGAAAGATCTCCAATGAGGGTGAATCCCCAAGAGAACATGTGAGAAGGAGGCTGAGTTTCACTATAACAAAAATTTCCAGTCAATCGGCCCCTTGTACATGAGTTGCGCCAACCCCTTAGAGAAACACCAGAGGGAGTAGTGTATTTACAAGGTTAGGCCCTCAATGCCAAAGAGGTCCCAGAAGGCCGAGATCACTAGAGTCTGTGCAACCCAGAGAAATGAGGTAAAGGAAGAGAAGCCCAACATCTCCCCCTACTACAACCACGCGTCAAGCTCGCCATTGAGAACTCCTCGAGGTTAACAGTCATCTCCACCGCAAGCCCATGAGCTGGACAAGCTGAGGAAGCGATTTAGTGACCTCGATTAGAAGCAGCTCAGAGAAAGGCAAGTTGATGATTTCTGGGGCAGGCCGTCTCTTTCCGTACCTTCTATCCAAGAGGCCGTCATGCCGTTGAAGATGAAGCTCCCCCAAATTGGGACTTATAATGGAGAAACGGATCCTATAGCCCACATGTATAGGTACGTGTTTTGGATGGAGCTCCAAAATGTGACGAGAGCCATAGTGTGTAAAGCTTTCGCGCTCACTTTGGAGGGAAACGCACAAACTTGGTACGAGAGTCTAGCCCCTGGGTCCATGCACAGTTGGGAGCAACTCTTATGAGAATTCACAACGCAATTTATGGGGTCCAAAGTAAGGGCAACCCCCAAGGAGATGTTGGGAACAATCGAGCAAGAGAAGTCTGAACCACTCAGGAGCTATCTAGATTACTTCAATAAAAAGGTCATGACGATGGAGAAAGTGGCTGACAAGTCGATCTTGATAACTGTCAAATCAGGTCTTTATAAGGACACTCGGTTCTGGTGGGCCATGTATGAGGACCCTCTAAGCACCTCCAATGAGCTCCTGAGGAGAGCTGAAAAATACTTAAGCATAGAAGAAGCCATTGAAAGAGGTCTGTGACCTGAAAAGCCCGCTAAGGATGAGAAAAAAGATCACAAGAACAGGAAGGATCAGCAGAGAAGTGAGGGCCCATCCATCTCTTCAAAACCATTCACCAAGCTCAGTACCTCTATCGAGCACATCTTTAATCTTTAGAAGAATGATCCGATTTTGCCTAAGGCAAATCCCATAAAGAAGCCCATGAAGGATACGGATCAGTCTGAATACTGCAAGTATCACAGGACTATTGGTCACGACACAGACGAATGCCGGTACCTGAAGCAAGAGATTGGGAAGCTAATTTAGCGGGGAAATCTAAGCAAATATGTAGCGGGATGCCAAGGGTGGGACAGACGAGCTCATCCCCAGGTAGACCTCGAAGCTGAGATCTACACATTCATCAACGAAAGTCACGGCGTGAATGGTTCTAAGAGACAAAGGCGAGTTCGCGTGTAAGAAGCCCATAACTGCTACTACTTGCCCACGGTACGAACACCCGCCACTCAGACAAACTCTTTCTCCCTTTGTGCTCTAGATGCCCATAGCGTGCTACATCCCCATGCCGATGCTTTGGTTATCACCATGCCGATTTCAGGTATCAAAATCCACAAAACCTTGGTAGACAATGGTAGCTCTTTAAACATAATCTATTAGAGGACCTTCCAACAAGTGAATATTGTTCCTAAAAATCTGAGGCCATACGGGACCAGGTTCCAAGGTTTCACTGGGGATTTTATAGAGGCTAAAGGTAGATCACACTTCTTGTCGAACTAGGGGATGAACCTTATAGAAAAAGGATCATGGCTGACTTTGTCATTGTTGATATACCTTCAAACCACAACACTATCTTGGGACAGCCAATTCTGTATGAACTCAGAGCAGCGATCTCTATGTTCCATTACGCCATGAAGTTCCTCACCAGGCATAAAACAACAATCATCTGAGGAGACCAACAATCTTCATAAGAGCGTAAGATGGACTACGCATTAGGAGTAGCCCCTTCATCAGAAATCTATACCCTCGACCCCAAAGCAGAAGAGACGGAGGCACAAACTCGCTAGTGTGACGAGCTCAAAACCATCAGGTTGGATGATTCGAGACTTGAAGTAGAGCTCAAGATTAGGGCAGAATTGAAGGAACCAGCGAAGACTCAGTTCGTAAAGTTCTTAAAGCAAAACTTGGACATCTTTGCATGGGTTTACGAGGACATAGAAGGAAGCAACCCTAAGCATGCTTATCATAAGCTCAACATTGATCCCAAAGCTAAGCCTATGAGCAGAAAAGGATTCCTTAATGGTGAAAGATATGAAGCTTTGGCTAAGGAGATAGACAAACTCCTTGGCTACAAGTTCATAAGGGAGGCTCTGTACCCCAATGGGTAGCTAACCTCGTTCTCGTCAAAAAGAGTAATGGGACTTGGCGGATCTGCATCGACTTCACGGATCTAAATAAAGCCTAACCTAAAGACAGTTTTCCTACACTGAGGATTGATCAAATGGTCGATGCAGCTGCTGGCCACGAGCTACGTAGCTTCATGAAAGCTTACTATGGTTACCACTAGATACCTATGCATTAACGAAGAGCACACCTCGTCTGTAATAGTTAGAGGCTCATACTTCTATAAGATGATGCCTTTTGAATTGGAGAACGCTGGACTGACTTACCAATAATTGGTAAATTCGATGTTTAAGGATTAGATAGGGAGAACTATAGAAGTCGACGTCAATGACATGCTCGTCAAAAGCCTACGAGCTGCACAACATATGGAACACTTTGTGAGGATGTTTCAAGTCCTTAAGAGCTATAAAATGAAGTTGAATCCCAAGAAATGTTCTTTCAAAGTATTCTCTGGGTAATTCCTTAATTACATGGTCAATTAGAGAGGAATAGAGGAAAACTCGGAGGAAGTCAAAGAAATCTTGGACATGGAATCCCTAAGATCAGTAAAATATGCTCAACACTTAACCGGGCGAGTTGCTACCCTGAATTGCTTTGTATCGCGATCGACGGATAAGTGTAAGCCATTTTTCGATGCTATAAAAAAAATCTAAGAAGTTCAAATAGACGAAGGAATGCCAGGTCGCCTTTGACAAGCTCAAGAAGCACCTTTCTTTCTCCCCTCCTCCCCCGGCTGCTATCTAAGCCGCTACACGGTCAAACGATTTCCTTGTATTTGGCCGTTTCAGAGTCTTCAATCGGTGTAGTTCTAGTCAAAATGGAAGGGACAACTCAGCTTCCAGACTACTATGTGAGCCATGCTTTGCACAACGCAGAACTCAGCTACCCACTTATAGAGAAGCTCGCGTATGCTCTCGTGACCACTTCAAAAAAGCCCTGTCCTTATTTTCTCGAGCACACTATTATGTCTTAGCCAATGCCTCCTTGAGACAAGCGCTTCAAAAACCAGATCTGTCAGGTCATCCGGTCAAATAGTATGTGGAGCTTAGCCAGTACGACCTTAATTATAAGCCAAGGACAGCCATCAAAGGTCAAGCTCTGGCCGACTTCATAGCCGAGCTTGCGCCTTTAGATTCTGGCACTAGCTATCTAGAGTTGTTAGCTTGGGAGTTGTACGTTGATGGATCTTCCACTAGTCATGCTTCCGGAGTTGGAATTGTCCTTATCAGCCCTTTCGAACACTATTATTGCCAAGCAATCAGATTTGGTTTCAACGTGATCAACAATGAGTCTGAGTATAAAGCGATCTTGGCAGGAATCAGCACGGCGAAGTCCATGGGAATCAAAAGGGCGATTATTAAGAGTGAATCCTAGCTCGTTGTGAACCAAACGAATGGAACATATAAGGTGTGAGGAGATAAGCTCTCCCAATGCTCGGATAGGCTAATGGAAGAGCTGAAAGGCCTGGATTAGTTCAAAATCATACGGATTCGGTGAGCTAAAAACGGCCATGATGATGCTTTGGCTAGGCTTGCAAGTAGCAAGAGGGCATGAGAGCTCAGTAGGATTCCAATTGAGAAGCTCATAACCTCATTGATTGACAAAATAGGAATAGCAGCAATGGAGATCAACCAGATGAGCAACTGGATGGATCCTATCATCCAGTTCTTAAAGGAGATAGTAGCCCCTCCATGTGTGGAGGCCAAAAAACTCAGGCACCAAGCTGCCAGATTCTCATTGATTGATGGAAAGTTATATAAAAGAAGTTTTACCAGACTACTGCTAAGATGTCTTTCCCCTGCCAAAGCAAGAATTGTATTAGAAGAATTGTACTCCGGAGTCTATGGCAACCACTTAGCAGGACAGTTTTTGGCGCATAAAATCTTAAGGCAAGGTTACGTTTGGCTAAGAGTTAACAAAGATGCTATCCACTTTACCAAAGCTTGTGACAAGTGCTAAAGATTTGTTCCCGTTATCAAAAGCCCACCTGAAGAGCTGACCTCAGCAATAGGGCCGTGGCCCTTCGCCAATTGGGGAATTAACCTCATTGGCTTGTTCCCAAAGGGAAAGCGTGGAACCCAATTCACGATTGTAGCTACTTAACAAAATGGGTAGAGGCTGAAGCCCTGGCCACCATCACAGAGTAGAAAACAACAAGCTTTATTTGGAAGATAATCATTTGCAGATGCAGAATACCAAATGCCATAGTCACGGATAATGGAAAACAATTCGACAACTTATAGAAGGTCTCTTTTTCTACTCCTATATAGTTCTTTTTTTCTCTGCCTCGTGAACAGCTTACTTCTGACAAAGTACGTGCAGCTTAACATCCTTAGCCTTCAAAGAGATGTGTTTACACACCCATAGAAGGTCCTTCTCACGAACCACCACCGCTGGAGGCCACTCACTAGAGCTCGTCTCAACCTCATCACTCCCTTCTCCTTCTTCACTTTCCTCCTCCGTCCATTCAATCTAGACACCTGGCTTCGCCATATCCTCCTTCGTAGAACACTCAACAGTTGCCTGAACCTCCTTCTTCTCCCTGTTTACAACCAATGAACCCTCACCATTCTCCATTCCCAAAGCAATCGTGTGACAAGTGGGCAAGATTTGAAATTTTTTGTTTCTTTAAAACCCTTAAAAGGAAAATAGATCAGCTCGCTGAAGAATTACGAGAGTGGGTTACCTATCGGGAGTGTCTTTGCAAAGTTCTAGTGGCCAGAGGCTAAGAATTCCCTAATAACTTGCAAAGATAGAGAAATTTGCAAAAGAAGTTTGTAGGAAAAATTTTACAGAGAAAAAGCAGAAATCGAATATGGAAAAAGAAAGCAAAAGGAGATGGGAGTGGGAAGAAGGGTATAAATAGGGCTTAAGGAGAGAGAAAAAGGCGGACGCATGCCGCCTGGTAAACAAAGATGCGCCAATCAAATTAATGATTACTGCTTATAGTTCCCTGGAATATGTCATTCCACTAGGCAGTTGCCATGTTCTGAAGTAAGGTAAACCAAGAGTTTGGAAATTCAAAAGAGTCTAAATTTAGGTGGCGAGCGAGCTTTCAAGGTCACTAACCCTGAAGCCCACGAACAGCGACCTTAAGGTGGCATTTTGTGGTCGCAGGATCATCAGGTCGAACAGGTCGCCGAAGCTCAAGGGTAGGCCCCCTCGCGCCCTGGTTTATTCAATGACCTAACGACCTGGTGCTCACCATGGAGCTACATAACCTTGCCCTTCAGCTGGCAAAATCTCTACGCTTGTGAGGTCGCAAGTTGTTAATTCTGTATAAGTGCTAGCTGGACGACAACTTGCAAGCCTATGTACGAAGCCTTATCACTTACGGGTGATGGGACTTCCACATGAAATGTACAAAGCGGTGGTTATCTGCCCATGTAGAGTTTAGGTTGCAATTAGTCAAAAAGTTGAAAGTTTAATATCCACTAATTTGACTCACGTGCCACTCAGATGGGCCCGCATTAATTACATATAATCATTGAATTCATGCAAATTCTTGCTATAACTAGAAGCAGAAAATATTGGAAAGGGGATTCAATCCTTCCTTTTTACATTTACTCCTTTTCATTAATATACAAAATTTTATAGCTTTGACGTTTATTATTCGAGTAAGTTTAAATAAAAATTGTCCCTCGTAAACAAAATTTGTTTGTTTGGCCGAAGTAGAAATTTGATGTCAACAATTTTCTTTTAAAAATTAAAATTAAACTTAAATAATCAACATGCATAATTAAAAATAATACGAATAATGGTAAATCGTTTATACATTTTAATTATTATAATCAACATTGTCCATGACAATATTATTAATTTTTTGTTTTATTTAACTTATACAATAATAATAATAATTATTATTATTATTATTATTTTATATGATAAAGGTATTGTAAGGGTGGGGAATCAATCCCTTAACGAAAGCTGCGGGAAGCCAACTAGGATGACATGAGACCATTTAGGTTTTGACACCATTTATTTCATTCAACATGCTGATTCTAATAATTATTGAATCGCAATATTTGATATTCAATTGAAATTTGATCACGTGCAAAGCGCATGCCTTATGACTAGTTATAAGAAACAAGTCAATTCAATCATCTCGAATTTACTCATTTTGTCATCTTTGAATTGATCAAACAAGCTTCTTATGCCTAGTTAGTACTAGCATCTAAGCTACCAAGCTCTTTGAGAAGGAAACAATCGGCAACATCGGCTTATGTACCTTCATGCTTTGCTCTCTTCTTTGTTAACTCTGTGTTTTAGATCTTCATTTAGTAAAAAATCAAATACACATTGATACGAGCTAAGTTAGGCTGGTATTCTGTGCCAAAGCATCCTTGGCATACCAATTTTGTTTCCTGAAATCATCAAAGATGGAGGTGTTTTTTTTTTTTTTAATATATAAATACTAGAAATATTTTGACTTCTATTGAATATTACATGGGGAATGTCGGAGAGGGAATTGAAACCTGGCCCTATGTGATGCCAACACCATCGTAGACGGTGGTATGCGAGAATTTAAAAAGCCCTAATACTATCATCGTTTAGATGCTAGCTGTGACTAGATTTCATTTGATAGCATTATACAGTGAGAAACCACTAATATTGCCCAAATTATTTTAGAAAATTACATGTTTCATGCCGACATACATGCATAATGGCTCAGTGCGTGCATGAGGAAAGTGAGCATTAGTAGTTATGCGACAACATAAACAAGAAGATCATTAATGTCACACACATGCATTGTACATTAACCTGATAATAAATCATACAAGTTAATCAAATCAAAATCAAATTAATATCCACTTTTAAACAGAAATATAAAATGAATCTCGACATTAAAGAAGAGAAGCAGCAAAAAAGGAAAAAGGAAGAATTATCACATCATCACATCCCAAATATATAAAAGCGAGCATAATATTTGCCCTTCATATTTTCTCTAATTTCTTATTGCCCTTAACTTATCAATTATTAAAAGAAACTTTTTGTTTTCCAAAAGTGAAAATAACACCTTATTTTGAGATCAAGCAACTAATAACGCCTGGTGGAGAAAAAAGTAACTTTATATCATCGTAACTAAGTATACAAATATATAGGTCAAATTGAATGTCTTAGTTTGAAATTTAATGCAAACCAACGTTCAAAACTAATTATGAAAGTGCAATTCGTGAGTAAAAAATTTACAATTTCCATACAAAAACTATAGCATAATAATTCACCCAATTGAGAGATAATTATATTTAGAGCATCTTACTTTACTTCAATTTAGTTGCTTACAATTTATTTAATTCAATTTTCATTTTCTTTTGAAATTAAAATTAATCTTCAACAATCGACGTATATAACTTCAGATAATTCAAATAATGATGAATTGTTTTTGTTGGATTTATTGTCAAAAATAATCCAAAGTTGAAAAGGAAAAGGAAAAGGAAAAGGAAAAAAGAAGACTTCTTGGTGGAAAAGGAATCCAAATCCTAGAAGGAATTATCTTATCTTCCAAGTAAATAAAGCCTATAAATAGATGTGTTTTCCTCTTCTTTTATGTACAAGAGTGACTTGAGTCTTTGAGAGAAAAATTGGCGAGTTTAGCATCTTGTGAGTTTTTCTTGTAACTCTTTGAGGTTTGTTCAAAGAGTAGAAACTTTAGGTGCTGTAGAGCTTGAGTATTTTTCTTGTAATACTTGGGGGTTGTCGGTTGGTGAGTGAAATTCTATATGGTTGTAGCGACTTGAATAATATAGTGAAAAGCTTTGATAGTCCGTAACAGTTTTTACATCATAATTATTATAATCAACCTTGTCCATGACAATAATATTAACTTTTATTTTTATTTATCATATATAATAGTAATTATCATTTTATATTATAAATGTATTGTAGGGGATAAGAACCAATCCCTGAATGAAGGGTGTGGGAGGCCAAATAAGATAACATTAGAAAATATTGGTTTTCGCCCCAATAATTTTATTCAACGTACCTAATCTAATAATTATTGAACCGCATTATTTGATATTCAATTGAAATTTGATCATGTGCAAAGCAATTGCTCTATGGCTAGCTGCAAAAAACAAGTTAATTCAATCATCTCGAATTTACTCATTTTCTTATCTTTGGATTGATCAAAGAAACTTCTTATGCCTAGTACTAGCATCCAAGCTACCAAGCCCTTTAAGGAGGGAACAATCGTCAATATTGCCCCATGTACCTTCATGCTTTGATCTCTTCTCTTCGTTAACTCTATGTTGTAGACTTGCTTTTACTAAAAATCAAATAAACATTAAGAGCTAAGTTGGGCAGGTACTGTGCAAAAGTATCGTTAACATATCAATTTTGTTTCCTGAAACCATCTTAGATGGAAGTATGTGGTAATTAAAAGAACCCTTATAATGTCATCGTGTAGATGCTATTAATTTTGCACAAATTAATCTAGAAAATTACATATTTCATGCGATATGCATGTATAATGGCAGAGCACATGCACGAAGAAAGTAAGCATGGGTAGTTATGCGACAACATAAACAAGAAGATTTTACGTCAAACACATGCTTTACACATAATCCGGATAATATATAGTACTTAATCAGATCAAAATCTAACTAGTATCCATTTCTTAACATGGAATATAGATTAAATCTCAACATTAAAGGAGGGGATGACCAAAAAAAAAAAAAAAGGAAAAAGGAAGAATCATCACATCACAGCTATATAAAAGCATGGATAACAGAAAATCTTTTGAATTCCTTTTTTTCGATATTATTTTCAGTAATTTCTCTTTCGCCCTTAATCAATTAATTATGAAAGAAACTTTTCACTTTCCAAAAGTGAACATAACACCTTATGTTGATGTCAAGCAACTTATAATGCCTTATACAGAAAAAATAAGTAACTTTATATCATCGTAACTAAGTTAGAAAGTATGCAATATATGTGTCAAATTGAAGGCTACAACTTGAATTTCAATACAATCTAACTTTCAAGAACTAATTGTGACAATACAATTTTTGTTAATATTAAAAGTGAAACTAAAAAATTTACAATGTTCGTAGAAAACATAATGTATCATAATTGACCCAATTGAGTGATATATAATTACATTTATTATCTCTTACTTTACTTTAATTTAGTCACTCACAATTTGTTTAATTTAGTTTTCATTTTCTTTTAAAAATTAAAATTAAACTTAAATAATCGACATACATAATAATTTAAAATAATTCATATAATTGTAAATTGTTTATACATTTTAATTATTATAATCAACATTGTCCATGACAATAATATTAACTTTTAGTTTTATTTAACATATATATTAATTATTATTTTATATTATAAAGGTATTTTTTCCCCGGGGGGTGGGTGGGATCAATCCCTTAATGAAGGCTGCGAGAAGCCAATTAGGATGACATGCTACCATTTAGGTTTTGACACCATTTATTTAATTCAACATCCCTCATCTAATAGTTATTGGCTCGCAATATTTGATATTCAGTTGAAAATTGATCACATGCAAACCGCGCGCATTATATATGACTAGTTATAAGAAAGAAGTCAATTCAATTATCTCGAATTTACTAATTTTGTCATCTTTGAATTGATCAAATAAACTTCTTATGCGCAATTGTATCTCTCCATGTGCGTTCTGGTATTGATAATTGTTTTGAATTTAAATATTTTGTAAAGTGCTCCAATTTCATGACTTGTTAATGAGTAAGTTTATTGAAGGAAAAAATATATGTATTTCATTTTATATGATTTGTATAGATGAGGCGCTCCTATCACTTCAAGTTGAATGGTTTAATTTACAGAGGGAACTCTATCAAAATTTTTATGAAATTATTTCAGTCTAAAAGTTTATGTAGTTTCAAGACAAACTTGGTGGTGGGATCAGTTCAAGTTGGTATTCATTATCGGTGCACACCATGTGTCAGGTCTAGTAGGATGGCTTGGGACAAAGCATGTCAAGTAAACATTATCGAAGAAAGCCATATGAGAAAAGTACCTCAAAAGCTCATAAATCAATTGGGTGAAACCTTGAGTGGGAACGAGACCATCCGTGAGACGATGAAACTCCAAAAAAATGATGGATTGTAGGTGACAACAACCACAAAAACTCTTCAGAGTACCCTTTAATAGAAAATAATCCACAAGAACTCAGCACGTCAATAGAGTATCTAAATATTAGGGGGGAAAAAGACGCAAAACTGGGTTTGAATCAATAGAGTATCCACCTCACCTTCGGATGTTCACATTCAGTGGATGACGATGAACTATAGATTTGGAATTGGAGTGAAAGGTGATGCAATTTGGATTTAATTCTGGGTTGAAGAAGTCGATATGCAAAATTGCGTTGTGTAGAGAAGGAGAAGCATAAGTTCACCGGGTTGGAACCAATAAACAAACCAACCTCACTATTTCATACTCCATCTGTCCCACAAAGATAATCTGGTAGGCAATTTTACGTGGATTAAGGGTTAGTAGGTAATGTGATTAAAACATTTAATTTTACCTTATTTTTCCATATATACCCTTGTATCATTAATTGTTTGAAATATTTTCAATGCATAAGTAGTTGAATAACAATAATTAATTATGAGCATATATAGAAATGAAACATTAAATACATATATTCAATAATGTAAGCAGACTATCTTTTTTGGAGGGGCGAAGATGGAATAGTGGACTATCTTTTTG
>CAVNYN010287785.1:7104-132584 GCA_963692815.1 Nyctanthes arbor-tristis | reverse complement strand
TATATATTTTGACACTAATCAAAGACAGTTAGAAATGTTGCTTGAAGACCTACGGTAACAAAATCTAAAAGCTATATATATTTTTTACATATTTGACAGATTTTATAACTAATTGAAATTCTACTTACAGAGGTATCTGAATCTCCTGCACACTCTGGGAAAATTATGCACTGGAAATGCCTAACCACATTGAAGCTACAGGGAACAGACCTCTGGTCATCCTACTGCAATTATTATGCAGAAGCAACAAGTATAAAGATTTCTATGTTGAACCAGTTTACTATTGATAACCTATGTTTACAGGCAATGGTAATGTTATGAATTATAATGGTTCAATTTTGAAGGTGTCGGGGTGTCAAACACATTTTTCGCTGGGAAAATACTTGTGAATGCAACAGTAATTAAAGAGTTTCTGGTTGTGTTTGTTTTACTACCTTTCATGTTTTTATCATATTAATTTAAATTTTGAACATAATTTAAGAAGTTAAATTTGTTGGGTAGTCTTCCTCAAGAAGAGCAAGATATATCACATCAAATCAGCCAATCATCAACCATATCACAGAAAACATGAAGGAAGACATAGAGAGCATTATAGATAACATGATAAAACTTGAAGATGTGCCAACAATAGTTATGTTAATATAATAGCATGCAGATTCAACTATTCTAAACAATCAGTTCTAAAACAAATTTAACGCGTGTTTCAAAATTTGGTCAGGAGCAATTGGTTTGGGTCATTGGAACAATTTCCATAATAAAAGAAGATAACGGATGGTGTTTTAATGTATAAAATGCTACAGGAAAGTTAGAGCATCTTCAATGCCCTTTTTTTTGGACTAGGGCCATTCCATGTGAGAGAGAGACACAAAAAAACTTGTGGGTCTAGTAATTTTATCTATTTTCATTTTTTAATTATTTTTTCTCATTTACACAATTTTTTCTCACTTTTCCTCCCTCGAGTCCCGTGTAAGGCCATAAATAGACCATCAACTTCACCCAATCCACTACTATTTTATCATTATTTTTGAATTTATCTCCATCTCTCTCATCTTTTTTATTATTCCCGCTTTTTTTTTTTCTACACCTCTTCTTATTTCTATTTACTTAAAATAATCAACTTTTCTCTATCTACCTCCTCCACATCACTAATACAATGCACCCTCTCATTGAAGATGCTCTTACAAGAGCAGGGCATGGTTTTCAGTGTGAAAAGTGTGGTCTGGTCGACAGAGAGATAAGGTTTAGATTGATGAGTGAAGTCTCTGATGGGACAACTCCCTACAACTACTTTTGTGGGACAGCTGCTGTATGGAATTGGTGAGGCAAAGTGCAGAGGAAATCTCGAATTGTTTAGATGAGATAAGTAATGCAGCTAAATGTCTACAGTACTTTAATTCATATTACAGTGCTCTTTACCATGGTTAGAGACTAAATATTGTCAAATGTTAAATTTCTAGGAGGTTGCAAAATGGGACAGCGATCCTATGTTTAAGGGAAAAGGTATAATGAAACAATAATTTCCTGATGAGCTATATTACTTAGTTGGGAGGGAGCTTTTTTGCCAGCTAAATGCGCAAAAGAAAAATTTTGAATCTGGCGATACCGCGTATGTGGTGAACAAGTTTATGATGATGATGCAGAGCTAATAAAAAGAGGGAAAAAGCTGAAGAAGCTATTGAAGATGATCAAGATTATGAAGGGACAGAGATTGTAGCTGAAGAAGACTCAGTTAGTAATGAGGTTACGCCACCAGCTAAGACGCCGGTGACGAGGTCCTCTGGTAAAACTAACATTGACTACGCCGATTATGGTTGTAGATCTGCCTCAGTGCAGCAGTCCACAAAGAAAGTCAGGAAGGTTATAAGCAAGAGAAGGACTGAAGTTACATTACTAGCTGCGTTGCAGAATCTATCTCTCTAGACTCTAATTTCCTTTTCAAACTACTGTTTTTATTGTTATTTCGCATTGCCTTTGTTTTTGTACTGTACATCCATTCATCTTAGTTTTGCTTCATATTTTCATAGATGAATCGAGGGTATGTTTTAGTTCTAAATGTGTAATTCTTAAACCCACAAGTATTTTCTTTTTCTCCTAACAATGCGTTAAAGTTAACTAGCTATAAAATGTAACTTCGGAAAATTAATCATCCCAAAACACAACGGACATGCATAATTCAACCAAAATCAGAGAATTAGTGTGCCTGTCAGTTCTAATATATACTATGCAATTATGTTTCAAATAACAAGAAGAAATAGACTCAACAGTGGAATATTTTTCAACTTATTTAATGCACAGCATACGTAAGCAAACTGAATAGAGCATACTTATTATGAGCAAGCATGGTTAGAAAATAGTTTTATATGTTAAGCAGAATTAGTGCTCTTGACATACTTACCCACATCTATTATTTTATAAAGTAGACATTTTCAATTATACATTTGCGACTTTAATACTAAAATGCTGATTTTAAGTCAACGTTGATTACATACTTCAGATTCTTGGTGAATTAGCAGCTGTTATTATAGCTTTTTTTCTACTATTAGTTATCACAAAACCTTCTACTTTCAACAAATTGACCATTAATCATGTAGGCAACCCTAATAAAAATAACAGTTCGACAGAGCAGATGAAACAGCACATTCCATATTATTTTTCATTATGCAAAATTGCATTATTTACTATATCTACACCTACTATAACTTATAATCATCGACATTCAACGTAAAAAATTCCAATTTCGATTACATTTACAAAATTATTATAAATTATTTATTTTGTTTTGTTTCATGAACATCTACAGCCACATGTTTTTAATTCAAAAATAAACACAGCAGTTCAGGCGTGAAAGCTTTATCAGATTATTGGAGGGGAAGATAATAAATGTCCAGTGGCTCTTCGTGGTCCGTGACAACTTAAACCTGCCAAACTAGATATTTCCTCCCCCTCATGTTTTCCGATTTTCCATGTACAACAATACTTCTAAATAATGTACTCAGCAGATATACAAATTTATATTTACGAAATTATCATAAACCATTTATTATTTTTCTTTATATGAGCATCTACATCCACATGCATTTTAATACACAGAAAAATCACTTTAATTCGGAATGTCAACTTTTTCTGATTATTAGAGGGGGAGATAATAATTGCCTTGTGGCTCTTCATTGTCTGTGACAACTTAGAGCTGCCAGACCTGATATTTCCTTCCCCTTGTGTTTTCCTATTTTCAATGTATAGCAAACTGATATCTAGGTGATATACTCAGCAGATTTTCTCTGCCTGTGTACACAAGTAAGTCTGTTTATTCCCAATTACACAGTAAAAATTCTCAAAACAAGTTACGTAGCCTCAAAACACTCTCGCAAAAACATATTATACCACAACAAAACATATAAGCTCAGCAGATAATCCACATATATTCTTATTTGTTAATCTAATAGACCGAGATGGGTAGTAAAATCGCAGAAAATAGTGCAAAAGAAACAAGAACACCAAGACGTGTTTTTGGCTGTTAGGCCCCGGATGGTTCAAGAATTCTTTTTAGGGAACTCTCTATTCCACCCGTTGAGCGATCCACAAAGGAATTATGCTCCAAGCACTATAGAAATAGAACAATTACAGATTACAAACCGTTTCACTAAGAAAAAGGCAACCCACCATTGCCTACACTCTTTCCCTACCGACGCTCTTCCGATCTCCCAGCAACACCTAGCTACTACAAAGAATAGGCATAAACTCTTAACCTTCTACTACAAAACTTCACCAAGAAGTATGGTCGAAACAATGACGAGAGGAAGAGAGAATAATCAACTTAGAAGGGAGAAGGATTTTGTGGATGTGAGAAGTGTTCCATCTGCTGGAAACAAATAAAAGAGAAGAGCCTTTATATCCAAACACACACTTCTTGAAAACCAATCAGTAACTTATCAAACTGGGCTGGGCCACTCAACTTAAATTGGGCTGATTTTAAAAGCAATACTTTACAATCTCTACGTTTGCTGTAAATCAGTCCACCCTATAGTGCTTAGAAATTTATCCTTTGTTTCATCCCGCTCTTTATTACCTGTAGAAAACAAAAAAACGAAAAATTAAAAACAGTTCATCAATAACAGCCTTTATATTCTAATGATGCAGTTCTTCAACTGCATCATTAGAATCAGCACCAAGCTGATCTTGCTGTTCATTACCCTGTTCAATAGAATCAGATCCTAGAGGTTGCTCTACCTCAATATGAGTATCATTTTCAATATCAAAATCATCAAATGTGACTCCACCTCCTCTATTTAAATCTGATTTTTGTTTATCAATTAAATCAGGGATTTTTTCCTTCAAACATGGCATTAAAGACTCATCAAAAACCACATCTCTGCTGATTATCACTTTAAAAACCTTTATTTTCAATAACCCAGAGCCTATAGCCCTTTGTCCCTTCAGCATACCCCAGAAAAACACATTTTATTGACCTTGGTTCAAGCTTTCCTTCCCTTTGATCTTGCATACGTAGCACATCCAAAAATTTTTAAGTTTGAAAAATCAGAAAGCCGACCAGACCAAACAAATTCTGGAATTTTTTTAGATAATGCAGCAAAAGATGATCTATTAATAAGGTATGATGCTGTCTTAATATCTTCTCCCCAGAAAATTTTAGGTATTCCTGTCCTAAAAAGCATACATCTAACCTTATTTAACAGAGACCTATTCATTCTCTCAGCGATGCCATTTTGTTGAGGAGTGTATGTGACTGTTCGATGTCTCAAAATCCCAGTTTCTTTACAAAAATTGCCAAACTCTTCATTGCAAAATTCAAGACCGTTGTCAGTTCTCAAAACTTTAATTTTCTTATTGGTTTGATTTTCATAAAGAGTTTTCCAATGCTTGAAATTTGTAAAAGTTTCAGATTTTGCTTTAAGTAAAAATACCCAATTTTTCCTCGAAAAGTCATCAACTATCAAAAGATAGTATTTAAAACCTGAAAGAGTCTGTGCAGCTGCTGGTCCCCAATTACAGCGTGTACATACTCCAAAATCTGCTTGGATTTATGAGACTCTGCTTTAAAAGGCAACCTATGTTGTTTTCCCATCACACACTTATCACAAAATGGAAGTTTTTCAATTTTATCTTTACCAAAAACACCCTGACTGCTGAGAATTTGTAATCTTTTTTCACTTATGTGACCAAGTCTTTTATTCCATAGAGGTGGAGGAGTTATTAAAAACAGGAACAACATTTACAGTATACAAACCATTCAACTTAGGCACATTAATCAACTCATAAGAATCATCAACGACAACTCTACAGTTTCGATTTCTAATTCTTATGTCATACTCTAGTTCATCCCATTCTCCTAAGGAGATTAAATTTCTTCTTAAGTCAGGAACAAACCTGATTCTCTCAAGCACAATGGTCTTATTGTTGTCAAACTTTAGGGTCATGGTACCAATCCCTTTGACGTGACAACTGCCAGCATCAGCCAAATGCACGACTCCTCCCCATCAATGCTCACAAAATCAGAAAACCCGTCCCTACTAGGACACATATGCAAAGTACAACCTGTATCAAGAATCCATTGGCTGCTGTTTTTGAAATCTGAAGCCATATAGACTTCACCATTGTTTTGATTTGAATCATCAAGTGCTACAGCTACCTGTCCTTTAAAATCTTGAACATCTTTCAAGTCATTTTTCCATTTCAATCAATCTTTAAGAAAATGTCCATTTTTACCACAGTAGTAACATTTCTTTCCTTTTACTTTATCTTTTCCTTTATTCTTTGAGTTATCTTTCTTTTGATCAAAAGATCCCTTATTTTTATTTTTAGATTTATTAGAGTAAGAGTTATTGTGAGACTTCGAAGGAGGCTTGCCTTTAGCCACAAGGCCTTCCCCCTTATTTGTCTCCCTGCTATCCACTCTTAACTTCAAATCCTTGTTTATCAAAGAAGTTAAAATGATGTCAACAGTCATTTTTTCCCTTCCATACTCTAAAGCATTTCTTAAATCCTTATATTTTTCACTGAGAGAGTTTAGAAGGGCTATGACCTGTTGATCATCAGAAATTTTTTCTTCACAATTTGCCAAATCTTGAGTTATTTTAGTAAATCTATCAATGTTTTCTTCTAAGCTCAAAGAGTTGTCAAATTTGAAACCAAAAAATTGCTTAAGCAGGTAGCACTTTGGCATGGTCCTAGTGAGCTACAAGCTTCCCAATTTATCCCAAAGAGCCTGTGTAGATGTAGTTTCCCCAACTTTTCTGATCACACCATCTGCAAGGTGAAGAAAAATTGAACTCCAAGCAATGTCATCCAATTATTTTCTCCTTGCAGCGCTAAATTCAACAGGCCAACGATTGTCTAATGCCTGGGCACACTTCTGCTGAAGCAGAAGAGCCCGCATCTTCTGTCACCAGAGGCTAAAGTCTCCAGTTCCAGACCAAGTCTCTATCTCAGTCCTAAATAAAGACATGATATAAAATTGGCACAAGACAGAGTGAAAGTGAACACAGAATGACAGAAACAAATTGAAGAGAATTTAGAAAATTCAGACAGTCCTGCAAGGGGGTGGGATTCATAAATTATCCTGCACAGGGGTGGGATACACACAATGTCCTGCAAGGGGGTGGGATTTCCAAGAAGACATTGCTAAACTTAATCAGAGTATTCCAAATACACCAAGTATTGTATAAGAATACACAGAAACACACTCAATTTGCAAGAAAGAGTTTCCTAGTGACTAAAGAAAAAGTTTAGAAGGATATTACCCGTCTTGTCTTCAAAATAATTGAAAAGAAATTCCAAGAACCTTCGAAATAGCCTATATACAGCACCAAGAAGTTGGATTTTCAGCAACAATGAGTGAGAGGAGCTGGCGATTTGATTCGTGAAACCAAATCCTCCAATTCAGAATTTTTGATGCCAAGAACTCCAAGAAATCCACCAAGGATCTGCAACAAATCAGGATTTCAATATGCTCTCGCCAAGAATTAGATTCACAGAGTCCAAGACCCCCCAAAAATTCACACCACAACTCCTAGAGTAGGCTGAAGACAGAGAAGAAACACAGGGGAACCAATGTTCAGCAATGCTGGTTTCAGAAGACCAGAAACTTTCCAATTTCAGCCATGAACTTTGAGATTTTAGAGAGACTTCATCTATTTTCACCAAGAAAAATCGCAGCCCTAAATAATCAGCTAATGAAATCGAAAGAACCCCAAAAGATTCAAGCCTATTTTCACCAAAATTCGTAGGTCTCCAACAGCCCAGAAAACTAGAAGAATCCCACCTGATTTTCTGCGTAATTTTCACCAAAAAAACATGCAGACCCAAAGATAGATGAAACCCCAATTATTCCTCTCAAACCCGAACCCGAACCCTAAGGGACTGATTTTTAGCGTCGACCCCACGATTTACAACCCCACTCCAAGCTCTGATAGACAAAGACAGGTAGTAAAATCGCAAAAAATAGTGCAAAAGAAACAAGAACACCAAGACGTGTTTTTGGCCGTTAGGCCCCAGATGGTTCAAGAATTCTTTTTAGGGAACTCTCTGCTCTACCCATTGAGCGATCCACAAAGGGATTATGCTCCAAGCACTATAGAAATAGAACAATTACAGATTACAAACTGTTTCACCAAGAAAAAGACAACCCACATGAACCCTTAATCTCCTTCTACACCCAACCCCAGCAACGCCTAGCTACTGCAAAGAATTGGCATAAACTCTTAACCTTCTACTACAAAACTTCACCAAGAAGTATGATCAAAACAATGACAAGAGAGGAAGAGAGAATAATCGACTTAGAAGAGAGAAGGATTTTGTGGATGTGAGAAGTGTTCCATCTGCTGGAAACAAATAAAAGACAAGAGCCTTTAAATCCAAACACACGCTTCTTGAAAACCAATTAGCAACTTATCAAACTGGGCCGGGCCACTCAACTTAAATTGGGCTGATTTTAAAAGCAACACTTTACACTTATCAAAAAAAAAAAAGAAAAAGAAAAAAAGAAGTCAACAACACAAATATGAAGAAACTCATCATCGGACCGTCCAAAAGGTGACTGTTGACGTGTATTTTTTAACCTAACACCATGGTTTTGTCTTCTCTGGGGGCCAACTTATGGCCCCCTCAAGGGTTTATGAATTTCCGGGAGGAAATCGCGTCCCCAGGGAATCAAACCCGCAACCTTAGCTTTGTACGATTCTTGGGGCATTCCCTGGTACCACTTCTTACAATGACAATGGAGCTGGAGATATGGGAAAAGTGGTATAGTAAATCTACGAAGGCTGAATTCTAGGAAGTATGTGCTGGTCAATACCACAATTAGTTCCTTAGCCTCTGTTTCAAATGTGGAATCAATAGTAAATATTTGTTCTAATTCATTTCTTTCATATCTAAGGAAGGACATTGTAGGTAACATATTAGCTTTCTAATGTGTTTCCTATGTTGCAAGATCTAATTTTAAATTCTCCTTATAGAGTCAGTACAATCAAGTAAGCAATATTATTGTAGAGCCTTCCTTATCATCCTCACTCGAGATGACATTCATCACCTTTTTGTTTTTATTTTTTCTGAGAGTGTTCATGCATTTAGCAGCAATGTGTCCATAACCTTCACACTCATGACATTGTATTTAGGTTTCATTCTTCCTTCGTGGGCCATCTGCACTTCCTTTGGAACTATCACTGCTCTTCTTCTTGAATCGACTTTGATTCAATCCTTGATTTCAATAATTCTTTCCTCTTTACTTGGTTTTCAGGAATCTGTTGAATTGTCTAGTGAGTAGTGCAATGCCTTCATCTTCATCACTTTCCTCAATAGTTTCAACTGATTTAAAGGGAAGTTCGTGTTTCTTGTCAGCTCTCCTCTTACCAAGGCCTAGCTCATAGGCCATTAGTGAACCTACCACTTGTTCGACTTTTATGGTACTCATGTCTTTACTTTCCTCAATTGCAGTAATCTTGACATGGAACCTTTTTGGCAAAGATCTGAGAATCTTCCTTCACTATTTTATGCTCAGAGTACTTCTTCCCTAGAGCATGAGCAGCATTGGTGATTTCGCTGAGTTTGCGTAGAATGCCTTGAAGTCTTCATTATCTTGAATCAATATCTATTCAAATTCTGTAGCCAGCATTTGTAACTTAGAAGACTTTACTGTATTTGTTCCTTCATGCACTATCTGCAGTGTGTCCCAAACTTCCTTGGCTGTTCTGCATGAAAAAACCAAATGAAACTGACCAGTTCCAACTAATGAGAATATAGCATTCAAGGTTTTAGTATTTAAGCTACGTGCATCAATTTCAGCTTCTATGTAAGTGGTGACAGTTTTATTAGTAGGTACAGCATCTTCAGTGACCGTAGGTTGGGTATATCCACAAAGCACAGAGAGCCAGGCCTTTTCATCTATAGATCTAATATAAATTTTTGTTTTTATTTTTCAATATCCATAATTAGATCCATCCAGAAACTAGTGGCCTAAAAGAGATAATAGTGGTGCACATATCTAGATAGATGGTTCTTGCAAGGAATAAGCGAACCTGCTTTGATGCCAAATGAAAACAATGTTAATCTAGATATCTAGACATATCTATCGCACCAGCTTAGTCTGGCTACTATACACTCGACCTAGGACTGTCTAGCGCTAAATAAATAATAAATAGACAGAACAAGATATGTTGACGTGGAAACCCCAAAGGGAAAAACCACGGGCACCCTTGCCACGGGAGAGAAAATCATCCACCAGATAAAAAATAGTTAGTAAACGAATTGATTTCATCAATATACACAAGCAACATCAATAACAAATAAACTCAAACTCCCTGATTTGAATTTCCTTAAAGCACTCCTCTAGTGCTTAGTCAGCTGCTCTTGTGTGTGTACTCTGAACATGTGATCTTCCCAATTATGGACAGCCAGCTTTCTCCCCCTCACTCTTATCGCAGGTCGGTTGGCGCCTCAACCTTCTCCACTGTCTTTGAAATTTTCTGTTGTTTCACTATAGTGTAGCTTCACTACTTGTAGGCCTCTACCTAAAGTATGCAAGATAAACTACTTATTATTATTTAATAGATAACCCATTATCTCTTATCCAATGTTGTGCAAATCTTGTTTAAGAGATAACCATTTATCTCTTATCTTAAGAGATAAACCTTATTTCTTATCGCCTTGTGGTGTAAATCCTGTTAAGAGATAATCTCTAACCTTGCAAAACATAATCTCTAAACTTGAAAAACATAATCTCTTAATAACAGTCATCATAATAAACTCTTAGCAAATAATAATAATTTGTTAGATAATAATCAATATTGATGGTCAAACCAAATTAGAAAATATGCCAAATAAGATGCCAACAATTGTAAATATAAGTTAACCATTATTATTCAACTTACTTGGTCCGTTGTGAAATATTCAGTATAATTGATCATGTTTTCTTCCTCACTTTCCTAAAATTTAACTTATAGTAATTGAAACATAAAGAAAACCATAGAATTCTTGGGATGATGTACCATACTATAATTAATGATACTGCAAATTTTGTGGTTATCTATACTTTAATCAGGATGTGTAACGCGCCAAATACAGGAAAACCCTAGACGCTATCTGATCTTTAAAATTAACTTTAAATGCGGAATAAATAACAAAATAATTAAGTGCGGAAAACTTCATTTGTATTAAATAATGGAGTTTGTTGAGAATAATTGAAATTTAAAAGTCAAATAATTGAATAACTTGAAATCCTATAGAGCATTTAATATAAATTCAAATTTCAGTTCCTAGTAGCTTTCATCTGTCATCCTGCCACCGGCTCTAAAACCTGAAAGTGTTAGTTTGAAAGAGATCGGAAGAGCACACGAATCATAAATAAATACATGTTCCTGTTCTTATGCATGAAAGCAGATATACATATAAAGAGATCTTAAGCATATAATAATATACAATCTTTCCTATAATCACACATTCACATGCAACATTCATAATATAAATCAATTACTAATGCGCAAAATTTAAGAAACACTTTTAGAATATAAGAGTCTACCTTACTTAACGAGTTAAGCTACATTTGCAAGAAATCTACTAATTTATTGGTCTTTGAGCCTCGTTTAGTCAAAAGAAATTAAATTATCTTAGTATTTTCAAAATAATTCTTTATGAAAAAAGAATATAAACTTTAGGGACTCAATTGAAGCTCTGAAATAGCTCAGGACCAGGATCCAAATGACAAGTACTAAAACTGGATGGCTAAATGGTGAAAACATGAACCTGGGGATCTTACTTATTTAAAATAAGCCTTTAGGGACTTAAATGGGGAAACTCAGCACCTAAGGGACTTAAGTTGCAAAAAGAATTTAATATAATATTCAAAGCCTTTGTTTTTCCCAATTCGGCAGAAACATTCCACAGAGGAACGAAAATTCAAAAATAGGAATCAAAGGCGTGCATGCGATAGCTGAATTGGGAAATCCGGCGATTGAAATTTTTGGCGGAGAGTGATGGGTAATTGTGTTCCTAAGCTTCTGGTTGTGTGGGTAAGGCTCGTTAATCTTTGGCAGTGAGTTTAAGGTGAAAGAACGGCGGGTTCTGTATGGACGTGTTCCAGCGACTCACGGCTACCGGCGGCTCAGTTGGTAGTGCAGTCGTGAGGGTTGTGTATATCTATGCATATGTAATGAAGGTGTATGTATACTATATTTATGCAGAGACGAGACTGGTTAACCCCTACATGAGGAAAAATGATTCAGTGCAACTGTATTTGATAATTGATTGTATCTATATAGGTACCGTGCATACGTGATGTGATGAGAAAGAATGAAGAAATAATGCAAGTGTATCAGTGTATATATATTTTAGGGACCCGTATGTATCAATGTGTGTATGGAAAGACAGATGAAAATATAAGCTTTGGAGATATATCTACTCGACTGGAGAAAGCTTTTGTTAATTTGTTGAAGATGCGTGTATGAAAGACGTATGGTTAGGGGATGAATATATATAGGCTTTGAGTTAGTAGTATAATCCAATTTGGTTTCTCGGAGATGGAAAGAGATTTTATGAAATTGCAAAGGATTTGTGTTCTCACTTCTCAGGACGTGCCTCGGATGAAGACAATATGAATTGAATTTCTTGGTTTTTGGTTGTGAATTGGAGACAATATAAAGTGTATTCAACATGCCCCATGCCCCGTTAGGTTGGGAGAGTAATAAAATTGGATGTTCTTGGAAAATTGAATCCTAATTGAGTTATATACGTGTGTTTATTGGTAAAATAATTATATGATTTGGAGTTAAATTCTTCTAGTTCGACTGGGATTGTAGTTCTAGTGCATATGGATTTTGAATGTGTGATGGTAATTGATGTTGAATGAAAATGAAGTAATAATGGGTCGAGATATTCAAAGTTAGGACTTTATAAAATAGTTTGTAGCAAAATTTTATTTGGAGGATAAGACTTAGTCTTTAGAAAATAAATTGTTTAACATAAAATTTAATTAATCTTTAAAATTTGTGACTAGACGAGCACTTTATAAAATGAACCTAAAATAGGCGGGTTATGGCGACCCAGAATTATTTATTAAACTTTTTATTCTTAAAAATTTTCCAGTCGCTACGAGTTGTATCTTGCCTAGCTACTTAACAGTTTATCTGGTGATTAATGTAACGCAATTTAGATATGTCTAGCTTGGGTATGAATGGGGAAAATAAACAACACCAGATGTGTTGACGCAGAAACCCAAAACCGGGAAAAACTGCATGCACCCTTGCCACGGGACAAATTAATCCACTAATCACAAGGTAAGTTTAGTACAGAGAAATATATTTAAGATGAGATCTCCCGAACTCATTTTGGGACACTTGACCTCCTGAAGTACTTGAACCTTGATGGATTAAGTCCCCTGCACTTTATATGGTCGCCTACCATGTACTATGAAGGGTTGCCAATACAAACACAATATGGAAATGTGAAATCCAAATGCAAGACAAAGTCTCGCGGGTATATGCAATGTTTGTTTCTTGCGTCGAGTTCTTGAAGTATGACAATGAAAACCTCGACTTGTGTATCTCTCCTTTATGCTCAACCTACATATAAGTATAGGTGATCTTTTAATTCTTGTACAAGACAAGAATGTAAGATACCATATTCAAGTAAAACACAAAATAAGGAAAGTTAGAATTCTTGTATACCATAAACACAAACTTTCCTAATCTAAGTCTACTTAATCATGCAAGAATATAAAACCTAGTTAAACATGGTAACTCAATATAACTTAAACTAGGAAACTAATAAGTTGCAGTAAATAAAATTCTTGGACCTCAAGAAAGGTACACACGTCCCAACCTTTCTCTTGGTCTAAGAAATAATTCAAGTTGCATGCTAAATAAAATATCACACGTTAAGACTAGTCATGCAAAATCGTAACAACGAATTAGAACAATGTTTGACACTTAGACAAAAATTAGGAATGCCAACATATAAAGATTTTTGTACTAACAATTTTCCCCTTTTGGCTTTTCTAATTTTTTTCAAAACCTACAGTAGCCAGTGTGTGAAAAATATTCCTAAGGGTTTAAAAATATTTAACCAGTAAACTCTCTCCCTTAGTAATAAAACTCTCGCTAAGAATATATCAGAGAATAAAACACAAACTCAAACAAATTAAACATGTGCATCAGATTTAAAGTGCAAAAGTGCTAAAGTAAACCAAGCAGAAGTGTTAGTAAAATCAGAGCCCATAATTTAGAAAATCATATCAGGGCTTAAACACTATAATTTCATGCAACAAATCATAGTAGCTAAAGTATGGAGTTTAAAACATAAACATGACAAAATATAAATTGAAGTTAAAGACATAAAACTTAAAAACTTAAAGAAAGAAATTTAAATGGAGTGTTACAAAAAACATAGAGATGCTTTCTGAGAATATCTCCTTCCCTCCTCCTTACTTGCTTCCAAGCTACTTCATTCTTGATTTTTCTTTGATTTATTGGCCTTTTTTTGTCCTTGTCCTGACTAGGCCCTGTTTCAGCTGTCCTCTTCTTTTTCTTTATCTGATGGGTAGCAACACCAGATGCATCCTCTTTGGCTTTATCTTCTGGATCATCTTCCTTTTCACTCTGCTTTGCCTTAGCAACTTTTTCATCCACCACAGCCAAAAAACTTCTGAGGAACCCACTGACATCTTTATCCTTGTAAGCAAACGTCTGACCATTCAATAATAAGCAGTTCACCATTAAGCTGCACAAAAGATCAAAACGTTTTAGAAAAGAAATATGTGAAGTAGTGAGGTCAGTGATGTGTTCCTTGAGCTGATTCAATTCCGTCTTTATACAGGATACGTCCTGCTGAATCACCCAAGGAAATGACAGTTTATAAGTCTTGGAATTTCTAGGCCCCTACCAGAGACGCTGCCTTTCATGATATCAAAAATTTTCTGCCCCCAGTTTACTTCTTGTTTAGTACCCAGCTGATAAAGCAACATTGCCGTAGGTATGGTGATTTTTGTCTTATGTGTGAGAGGATCCAAATTTGTCATTACAAACTTATGTAACAGTTTGTATTTCTGAGTCATATTGGCAGATGGGATTTTAGTTCTTTGAGCTGGCCAGGTGTTCCCTATGATTTTCTTAGCAATTTCATTGTTAGATAGATTAAATCTTTCATCATCCTCTTCATCTACTTCAAACTATCTATACCCTAGCCACCTTCTCAAACTTTCTATAGTAAATTTTACCATCCTCTCCTTCACATAGGACTTTGAGGTAAACAGACAATCTAAATCCCCAAAGTTTTTAGGGATGTTGGACAAAAACTCTTTTACCAAGGTTTCTTTCGGTTTTCCAGTGCAGTCAAATAACTTTTCCTCTTTAAAGAACTTGACCAAGTCATCTAAATTTATCATATCAAAATCAGACACCATTATTTTCCTCTCATAAGTAAATTGTTTGAAATTCATGAAATTCCTAAACAACTTAATAGCCTTTTATCATAAAAATAGTAATTGTAGGAAGTAAAAGAACTTCTTACTATCCTGATTTCTGTACACTTGAAGTCATCTGGATTAGAATGCGTCTGGCCTGGGTTGGTCTCACTTGTAGTTAACCCATCGCTAGACATATCCAGATTAACTAGCCCTTACTCAACTGATGGTTGTTTGGGGTTTCCAGTGAGAATCCCAATTTGGCGTCTGGTGATTGGTCGTCGTTTTGGTAATTCTGGCATAACCTGTTTCCCTTTGCAAATGTCCTCTCTTCACTTTTTCTCTTTCTCGCTGAATTTTTCTGACTCCTCAGATGATTCATTAGCACTCTTCTCTTCTTCCTCCATTTGATAATCACTATCCATGTCAGATTACTTGTCATGAATTTGTTTGGATTTTTGCTCCCGGTCCTATAGAGATGAATCCTTATCAGATTCAGGATTTTCTTATTCATCGGACTCTTCATCTTCTTCAGAATCCTCCACAGCATGCGAAGAAGATTTGTTCTGATCAACTTTCTCTGGCATTGACTTTGGTGGTTCAGCATCATTGGTGACTTTTTCCAGACTCTTATCCTCTCTGAATTTGAGAATCCCCAATTTCGCTAGGGGTTGGATGAGATCGGAAGAGCACTGGAATACCTTTTGAATACTAGAGATTTCATCTTGAACTACAGCCTGAGGAATTTTTGCTTCCTGAATCTGTTGTTCATCATGTGGAGTATTAACCTCTGGCATCGGAACTTCTTCAGGAATTGCTAGAACTGGGATTTCTGGTTCTACGATAGGGTTTTCGGGCCGAACTGGAATTTCTAGTTGCAGTTGAGGCTGCTGAACTGGTTCTGCCGGTAGAACAGAGATTTGTTTTGCTTGATGCAATTTTTTCCGGTGGAACGTACAACACCATTGCAGTCAATGGGTCGAGTACATACGGAACTTTGGCCATTGGAATTTGTGAGATTGGCTAAGGATTTGTTTCTGGTTGTTGTTCTGGTGGTGGATTTTGAACAGAAGCTTTGGTTTGTTGAGAAGTGCCGGTGTCTACTCTTGATTTATTTGAAATTTTGCTACTGCGATGTACACCACCCTTGCTTTTTCCCTTGCCGACCATGGTTTTCTATGAAACTTTTAGGAAAAAGAGTACAAAAACCTAGTGAAGACTTTTTAGAGTGCATAGGAAATTGTTAGAAGAAAGAATGGAAATTCAGAAAAAGTTAGGGTTTGTTATGAAAAAGAGGGAAGTTTTGTCAAATAAGAGGGAAACTGAACAGTTTCAAAACATTGGTTTTAAAACTTTGCATGTTAGAAATTTTAAGAGTGGTTCACCTGTAATTGCCGCAAAGTATAAGCTCAGCCAGATGCGTCTTGCTCGATCCTTCAACGAATGTACGAGATGCATCTGGGCTAATGCACATAGGCAAACATATGTAAATGTAACATACCAACATTAATTTAATTAACAATACTGAATACTTCTCAAAATACCTGTTGAAGTTCAAAGCATGAAGTTTTTAGTCAATTGAACTGTTCTCAACGGAAGGAATTTATTTTTGAATGGAATTTATTTTGAATTTATCTTTTTATGGTCAATCCTGACTCTACTTTGCCCCTTGTGAGGACTTGACTTATTGAGCCTTATGAGTGTTGCACGAGAAGGTCAATCATCATCTGAACAACTCTTATAAAAAGAATACAACTTTTAAGTCCTCGGCTTGCTCGACTTTTTCTATAATTTTGAGCATTGTCTTCCGAGGGTAAAGATAGCTACACGCACTTAAAGACTCGGCTGACTGGTAGTTTTTGCCCTTACTGACTCTACCCTTTATACACTATTAGTCATATGTAGTGCTAAAGAGTGTAGATACAAGCCATAGGCCTACATCAAAATTATGACTCTCAATCAGTCACCCCTTATAGTGCAAAGCAGGTAGAATGTATTCCATTCTTTTTATGCAGTTTATCTTTATGAAATAAGGAGAATGAGTTTTGACTGATCTCTCCAAGATGCGTCCTCCTCTGGGTATCTCAGTGATATCCTACACATATATAAAATGATTTGATTAATATAATCATGAATGACACACAAATCACACAACTATATGAAAAATGCAAATTCTAAAAACTTTCTGTTTTTCTGAGATTTTCTCATTTTTCACCCTTTTTTTACTTATTAATGTACACGCAATGCAGTTTTTCTTTTCCATGATGTTGAGCCTATTTAGGCTGTATACAAATGCCAATCTGTTTTCTTAGGCTTTCAAACCTAGATGCATCCAATGCTTTAGTAAACTGATCTGCAAGCTGATCCTCTGTCTGAACATACTCCAAGGCAGTCACTTTCTATTCAACCAACTCTCTTATAAAATGATGCCTTATATCAATATACTTAGTCCTCGAGTGTTGAATTGGATTTTTTGAAATGTTTATAACACTTGTGTTGTCACATAAAACTGTGGCCTTATCTTGGAAAATTCCATAGTCCTCCAACATTTGTTTCATCCATTGAAACTGTATGCAACAACTTCCTACAGCTATGTATTCTACTTTTGCTGTGGAGAGTGAACTGAAATTTTGCTTTTTGCTCATCCACAACTATGTTGTTTCACATGTAGAAACATCCTCCTGAAGTACTCTTTCTGTCATCAATATTTCCAGCTCAATCTACATCTGAGTATCCAGTGAGATTAGCATTGGTATCCTTAGATAACCATATGCCATATTCTGTTGTTCCACTGACATATTTGATAATCCTCTTAACAGCAGCCAGATGTGTCTCTCTGGGCTTTAATTGATATGTAGCACACACACATACACTGAAGGATATTTCTAGCATGTTTGCTGTCAGATAGAATGAACTCTCAATCATGCTACGATATAAAGTAGGATCAATCTGCTTTGCATGATCATCTTTTGACGGTTTCAGATTGGTAGCCATTGGAGTTCTCATTGGTTTTGCATCTTCCAAGCCAAACTTCTTTACTAGATTTCTAGCATACTTTGTCTGAGAGGTAAAGATGCCAAATATATCCTGCTTCACCTGTAATCCCAGAAAGAATGTAGGTTCACCTACCATGCTCATTTCAAACTCAGTTTGCATTGTCTTGACAAATTCCTTTGTCTTGGCTTCTGATGTAGATCCAAATACAATATCATCCACATATATTTGAGCAACAATGATTCCCTTCTTCAATGGCTTGATGAATAAGGTCTTGTCAAAACCTCCTATATTGTAGCCTTGTTCAAGAAGAAAAGTGGTGAGTATTATATACCAAGCTCTGTGAGCTTACTTTAAGCCACATAAAGTCTTTCTCAACCTGTACACATGATCAGGATACTGTAGATTAGTGAATCCTAGTGGTTGCTTGACATATCCTTCTTCATTCAGAATGCCATTAAAAAATGCACTCTTCACATCCACCTAATATAGCTTAAAATCCACGTGACATGCTACTGCAAGAAGTAATCTGATTGACTCAAATCTAGCTACTGTGCAAATGTCTTATCAAAATTCATACCTTCCATCTGGGTATAGCTGTTTGTGTAAAATATGTGTATGAAATCTGCAAGTGTACGGGTCGAATAAGTAACGTAGTGGACAATAAGTCCGAGTTATCATTCACACGAAGATCGGATTGAGTACCGAAATTATTAGTTCCAACTCTATTTGAATGATCAAATCTTGAGTTTTAGAAAAGAGAATAAATAAACAAGTCAATAAAAATAAGCAAACAAAATTAATTAGACCACCTAGTCTTTCGACAATTAATCTATGTTAACGATCAAATCTCACTAAATTAACTAACTACTCCTCTCGAACCTAGTGAATCCTACATAATTAGGCCCACTCACCTATATCTAAGTGAGCGCGTTATCAACCCTCTTAAATACATTAATCCACAAGAGATTCATGTAGGCCTCCGCCTCCCCAAAGTTCACCTCACGGTGATCGAACTAACACAAGCAAATCTCTTTGCCTTATCTAAATTAATGATTCTTATTGCTTAAGCTAACTTAAATATTCCTTTCTCGAGTTTAACAACAGTCCATACACTCATTCATCCATTGACCAAAAAGATGAAGACAAAACAATATACCAAGAAGAATTTAACATAGAAACTAATTACATAAATTCAGCATGAAAAACATGACTATGGTCTCAATTAGGTTACATCGTCCGTCATAACTTAAAATCAATTACAGATCATGAATGAAAAACACAAATAAAATAAAGCGCATAACTCGGGTAATTAGATCTTGAATAAGATGAAGAACTCTTGCACTAAGCTTCTCCCTCTTGAATCTAGAACTTGAGTCTCAAGCCTTTGAAGGTATTGTGTTTTTCTCCCCCTTTTCTAAGGTATATTTTGTATTATGTCTCATTTTTTTCTACTAGGCTTGGCCTCTTTATAAAGCGTCCTTAAAACCTTAAAAGAATAAGAAAATTTTGTGTACAAATTTTGTGGAAAAAAGAGTACTATAAAAACAAGGAAACAAAATCAGAAATTCACGCACCAAAGGTCCGTGCGATATGTGCGGCCGCACAGATGATGCTGCCTTTCTTCTGGACTCGGGTGAAGGCGCACGGACGGACAGTGTGCCTGTACCAATGTTTCTGGCGGGTTCTGTGAGGCCGCACGATAATTTGTATTATATTTTTACTTCTTTCAACCCTTCTTGTTTTGTTTCTTGACATATTGGCCCCGAACTCAAGAATTCTTGCAAAGTCATCCAAACTCGCCCAAACTCATACATCTTTACTTCCTCCTAGAGTTTAACCTCCCATTCACCAAAATAAACATAACATCAAATAATTAACAACACATACAAAGGATTTAAATTCAACAAAAAACTATCTATCAAATTTCCTCATACT
The DNA here is from genome assembly GCA_963692815.1 of Nyctanthes arbor-tristis. Classification (NCBI taxonomy): domain Eukaryota; kingdom Viridiplantae; phylum Streptophyta; class Magnoliopsida; order Lamiales; family Oleaceae; genus Nyctanthes; species Nyctanthes arbor-tristis. The sequence continues at coordinate 112,747 of CAVNYN010287785.1, read as the reverse complement.
TAGACCGTTGTTAGACCCAGAACAACGAACAAAACAAAATCGCAAGAACAAAAAAAAAAAAAAAGAAAAAAACAATACTTTAACATTCATTACACATGAGATAACACCTCACAATACCATCTTTTAATCAGTCCGGTATAAGCCTACCTAATAAAAAGTTTCCCAAGCAATGCGAGAGTTTTGGGAGGATTTTTTCTTTTTTCTTTCACAAGTGCAGATTAACCTTTTGAAACTCATAAATGTCATGAACGAGTATCCTCAAGCAACCATTAGACTTATGAAACAAAGCTTTTACCTGAAATAGTATAACCCGGATACGCTAACCCTCACGAATATGTCAATTCTTCGCTCAAGTGCTTAAGGGTTAAGTGTTTATGCTCAAAATTCTATCCACAAGAGAGTTCTACTATAGGCTTGTAAGATTTCTCATTCTCCACCACTTAGGTGCACATGCATAACACAAATGAAAGGGTCTTTTAAAGGTTGTAACGGGGCTAAAGATTAAGGTGGGAAAAATTTAAGAAGTGAGGCTAATAAGACGTTGGAATTAGTGGAACACAAATTCATAATCTTCAAGAACACCCCTCAAGTGATCCCATACTCTTTCATCCTTTTAAAATTTCTAACACCACCTATACAATAAGAACATATCCCAACTTTCAATAGAAATTCAAGCGCTTATTTCAACTTCTTTTACAAATTTCCTTTTCTATTTTTCATTGTCATCTCTTTTTTTCCTTTATTTTTCACTGCTGCTTTTTTCCCTTTTTTCTTCTTCTTTCTTTTCACTGCTATTCTTTTGTCCTCTCTTTTTCATCAACTTGTCATGTACAAATCATTCTTTTTTTCTTTCTCCAACCCTTTCATCTTTTCACACATCAACCCACACCAACCCAGATATCATCAATTTGACTTCCTTACCTTTTTATTATGACCTCATCCATAACAACCACTCCCCCACACTTACTTCTTATATACTCTATGCAACAAAATCAATTCAACAATCCACTAATCCGTTCGTAAGGTAAGGATATACATTATTTTCAGTTCAGGACTAGCACTTAGGGGTGTAAAGGAAAAAAAAAGCTATAAGGCTCAAAGGGGTTATGCAAAAGATAATTAATGGATGAGATAGGCTTTTTGGCTAAAGTGGTTAATCAAGAAAGAAAGAGTGCCTTAATCATATTCATGTAATGTATGTAACAATGCAGTCTCAAAGAGTAATAAAGCAAGTTTTAGAGACATAAACCCATAGAAGAATATCACACAAGAACAAAAAAAGTGAGATTGAATAAGATGTGTCAATCGAAGGCTCAAAAATCTCATCGGGTTAAATTTGTCAACCTAATCGAGTCATAACCAATTCCAGACAAAGTAAATAAATAGAAGGTGCGAGTTTACTAATTCATCGTGTTATGAATCTCTCTAGGTCAATAGAACAAATCTTTTTTTTTCAATTTTTTTTTAAAATCTTTTCCTCGCATTGCCCAATATCCTAATTCCAACAAAGCTACACTCCAATGAAATTTAGAACTGTAGGATCATGAGTTGATTTCTCACATGTACACAAAATACAATAGTTTTTTTTTTTTTGAAGACAAAACATAACAAATATATGAAGAAAAAAAATTTCTTACTGCACTTTTTCTTTACTTCATACATAAACAACTAGATATACTACTTGACGAACAATACTTTTGAAACTATACAATTTAAACTTAGACAATATGCAGGTAAGTACAGACCAAGAGTTAGCAAAATTATACATTAGTCAGATAAAATAAATCACATATAATCATTCCCCCACACTTGAATTCTACATTATCCAAATGTGGAGTAAAAAGAACACATATAGGGAGAAAAGGTTTAAGAACTCCTAGGGGTATGATTGATGGTGAGTTTGGGTCATGGTCTAATGGGATAGATGGAGCAAGGCCGGTGTGGCTAGTCTATACTCCAACAGTAGGGGAAAAACCTGCAAAAATAAAAAAGAATAAGACATCTGTGATTCCTAGCAATTATAAGAAATAATAATCAATTAAAAGTTAATTATAAAACGAGATAAAGGGAACGTGTCCTAATTTCTGATGCAAGTTTTAGAATCTACATGCAATGCAATGCAATAAAACAAAACAATGGGTTGCCTCCCATTCATCGCTTTATTTATAGTCTAGAGCTTGACTATAAGAAGTAATTTTTAGGAAACCCTGAATGGAGCTTTTGATGATCTGCCTAGCTTGCCAAGATTGACTTTCTGCTCGTCTTCAGGCTTTCCCCAAAAATTTACGCTGTTCTTTTCTTGTAAATATATGGACTTGCAACTCCATTGATCTCAAATTATACTATGAAAACTTCACTCTCCTCATCAGGTGGGATCACAAAATCAATTTTCAAGGACATGAAATCAAAGGACTACTTGACAATTGCCCCATCATCAAAAGTGATTTTTGGTTCTTGCTCTTCTAAGACCACTTCCTAATCTTTCTCATGTTCTTCTGTACTAGAGGTTTCTAGCACTTCTTCTTCATGGAGAGTTTTAGAATGGTTGCTAACTTGAGAGATTCCATCTTGTTGTCCTTTACCATTCCCTAAAAATTTTACCTGCTTGTGCCATAGTGGAGCTAAACGTACATATGGACAATCATTTAATTCATAATATTCACCACAAAATTCACACATTAGATAATCGAGGCGTGCTAGATATGCAACGAGACAATCACTTAGTGCATGATTTGTACAACAATAATCACACACTAAATCAGTTTCTATCATATGACTCTCAAGTTTCTTCTCATGTTCTTTCAATTGTGCCACTAAACCATTGACCGATTCTCCAGACGTTTTAGTTGTTTTCATAGACAAATTAACGTCTGAGCACCAGTCACAATCATCATCCATCCTGAAAATAACAAGGCAAACAAATTAAATGGTAAAATAAAATTCAAAGTAAAGCTCGAACTAATTGGTATCAATATCAATCACAATCCTCAGCAACGGCTCCAAAAACTTGTTCGTGTAAAATATGTGTGTGAAATCTGCAAGTATATGGGTAGAACAAGTAATATAGTGGACAATGAGTCTGAGTTATCATTCCCATGAGGATCGGATTAAGTAACAAAATTATTAATTCCAACTCTATTTGAATGTATTTGAATGATCAAATCTTGAGTTTTAGAAAAGAGAATAAATAAACAAGTCAATAAAATTAAGCAAACAAAATATAGACAAAGATTTAGAGGGAATAATATGATTGATATGTGTCAGGACTCACAACTTCACTATAATTAGACCATCTAGTCTTGCGACAATTAATCTATGTTAACGATCGAATCTGACTAAATTAACTAATTACTCCTCTCAAAGCTAGTCAATCCTATATAATTAGGCCCCCTTACCTATCTCTAAGTGAGCGCGTTATCAACCCTCTTAAATGCATTAATCAACAAGAGATTCATGTAGACCTTGTAACGACCCACCAAAAATCGTGATCGAAAACATGTTTATTACTAATTAAGGTAATATTGATTCGAACTTAACAGACTATCAATAATGAAACTATGTACTATCGATACTTTTGGTCTATTAGTAGGGAGGAAAAATAATAATAATAATAATAATCAATACATGGCTGCCAAGTGGCAGCCATATAATGCAACAACAATTTAGTCATGTGCTAAAAACCTAGCTAGTGCCACAAGTTGAGGTGGCAACCCTATGCATGCTTGCCACTTGGTAACCATGCATAAGGCATGTAATTGTATAAATAGGGATGCTTATTCTCATTTCCATTCAGGGCCAATAGCACTCTTTGAGGATTGCCTTTTGGTCCTCATCTTTCATACCTCCATTATTACGGTTATCAAATATATATACTTTGGTCCTTTTGCTAGCTACAACTTCTAAATAAGCTCTTTACTTATTAAACTCATGTATATTGGGTTCCTCATTATCATGTTATAACATGGCCCCAAGCTTAGAGAAGGATACATGTCAATTTTAAAGTTTGGAGGTCTTATAACTCAGCATTTGGGACTTTTGAGTTCGTACAATATAAACTATCAATACCTTGAATAACACTATCGATACTCTGGAGCAGAACACAAGTGGATTTTCTAACTCCAATGCCTATTGTTTAAGTAGGATAAATCAAATGGGAACTTCCTATTGTGAGTGATTTCTATAAGATCGGAAGAGCACATTTTCTTATGTGCATAATATGATGCGATTATGATATCTACTATGTGTGACATGCAATTACTATGAAATGTTCATGGCATAAAGTTGTAAGAATTTGTAAGTGTTGCAAGGCTACTGTACTTCCGGCATAACATTATGTTCTAATCATGTTGCAAGAAAGTTATATTACTGTTAAGTGATTATATGTCTTGCATGAAACCAAGATTCAAGTAAGTTTTCAAAAGTAATTACCCCATGGAAGATCTTACCCATATTGATGTGATGTTTATGGCAGGGTTCAGAAACATGTTTATGTACTTGGGAGGTTACAATAAGGTAGCGAATGGCCAAATCCCCATGTTAAGTTATGTTATGATTGGTATCGTCCGAACATATGACAAGTTCAAGCTAATGGAGAGCTCAGGTAAGAGCTAAAGTAGTGTAATTGGGCCCGTCATGACATGTTTTCAAATTAAAAGAATTGCATGTGTAGAAGTTGCTCACTGAACACTTGTATTCACGTTTTCTTTATCTTTTCAAAACTAGATGGTATCTGTATGGTGGGTGATTGATTACAAAGCTTGAACTAATTGGAAGAGAATTCCCGTTGGCGTGAAGTAGATGTACATGACCGAACCAAGACCTTGTGGAGTAGGCATGCATTGCAAGAGTTACATCAACTGAGATTATGTCACATGAATTCAAAAGCCTTCAAACTGATGTAATTCATTTTGTGTTGTATTCACTAAACCCTTTCGCAATAATATTCAAATGCAGTGGATAGTTGTATATATATCAGTAGTTAGAGATAGTACTATTAATACTCGCAGTGTAAATTAAAATGCGTGATTACAACTTACGTCCTAGTGTTGATACTAAAACTGTAAGTATCGATAAACAAGAGCTTAATAGGCCTTGAGTGGTTTCTATGTGCTTGTAGTTGTCGATACTAATATACCCGAGTATTACTTGCTGCTACAAATGTCTGTAAACATTTAGAAGAAGTAATAATCACTTACGAGCCTAATTATAAGCTTTAATGCTAAAATGTAAGATCGCTTGAAAGTGAAAGTGATAAAATTAATTTACATAAATTGTCCCAACACATGTGTACTTGGGGGTCGGTACATAAGTCGAGTGACGCAGCACAAGCAAGTAAGCAGGTGATGCGTCGGCGCGTTACAGGCCTCCCCGAAGTTTACCCCACTGTGATCGTACTAACCACAAGCAAATCTCTTGACCTTGTCTAAATTAGTGATTCTTATTGCTTAAGCTAACTTAAATATTCCTCTCTCGAGTTCAACAAAAGTCCATACACTCATTCATCCAATGGCCAAAAAGATGAAGACAAAATAATATACCAATAAGAATTTAACTTAGAAATTAATTGCATAAATTAAGCATGAAAAACATGACTATGGTCTCAACTAGGTTACATCGTTCATCATAACTTAAAATCAATTACACATCATGAAAGAAAAACACCAGTAAAATAAAGAGCATAACCCGGGTAATTAGATCTTGAATAAGATGAAGAACTCTTACACCAAGCTTCTTCCTCTTGAATCTAGAACTTGACTCCCAAGTCTTCGAACATATTGTGTTTTTCTCCCCCTTTTCTAAGGTATTTTCTGTATTATGCCTCCTTGTTTTCTACTAGGCTTGGCCTTTTTATATAATGTCCTTAAAACCTTAAGAGAATAAGAAAATTTCGTGTACAAGTTCTATGGAAAAAAGAGTACTATAAAAACAAGGAAACAAAATTAGAAATTCACGCATTGAAGGTCCATGCGGCCACATAGTCCATATGTGCAGCCGCACAGACTATGCTGCCTTTCTTTTGAACTCGAGCGTAGGCGCACGGACTGACGGATAGTGCGCCTGCACCAATGTTTGTTGCTGGTTTTCTGCTTCTGGTGGGTTCTGTGCGGCCGCACGGTAATTTTTATTATTATTTTATTTCTTTCAGTTTGTTTCTTGACATATTGGCCCCCAAACTCAAGAATTATTGCAAAGTTGATCCAAACTCACCCAAACTCATACATATTTACTTCCTCCTAGAGTTTAACCTACAATTCACCAAACTAAACATAAATCTGAACTTTTAAACATAATATTGAATAATTAACAACACATATAGGGGATTTAAATCTAATAAATAACTATCTATCAATAGCCTTGAGCAACTAGTCTTGCTTTGTTCTTGATGATCTTACTTTGTTCATCTGACTTGTTTTTGAAGACCCACTTTGTGTTCCAATAACATTGTCATCAAAGCGTCCTGGTACTAGTTCCCAAACCTGATTCTTTTCAAACTGATTCAACTCATCTTGCATTGCTTGAAACCAATTTTCATCCTGTAATGCTTCTTTCACATCTTTAGGTTCAACTATCGAGATGTAGCACATGTGACCAAATTCTTGTTGAAATTTTCTTCTGGTCACCATCCTTTCTTTTCTGGATAGGATGTTGTCAACTGGATGTGCTTTTTGGATTCCGGTAGATAGTTATCTTCTAGGTTTTAGTTATGATTTAGATTCAAATTCTGTAGTTTGTTCATTTCGACCTCGGCTGGATGTATCTTGCTTAAGTTCTGCATGTCCTAATGCGTTGGACATCCCGCCTCAGTTCTATCAGTCTGATTATGTACTGTGATGACTTCCAAATTTTCAATTTTGGGCTCTTGTGAATAAATAGAGTAGTCAGCAGTATCATCAACTTTAACATTTACAAATTCAACAATATTTTGAGTACGCACATTATAAACTCTAGAATTCTCAGAATATCCAACAAAGACTCATTCATCAGATTTGGCATCAAATTTTCCTAGATGATCCTTATCTTTTAAAATATAGCATTTACTACCAAAAACATGAAAATAGCTCAATCTAGGTTTTCTGCATTTCCAAATTTCATATGGAGTCTGATTAGTTCTAGGACTAAGTGTTACTCTATTAATGATGTAACATGCAGTGTTCATAGCTTTAGCCCATAACTCTTAGCAAGTAATTTTTTACTGTTAAGTATAACTCTGGTCATTTTCTACAAGTTCCTATTTTTCTTTCAACTACACTATTTTGTTCAGGGGTCCTAGGTATAGAAAACTCACACATGACACCATATTTTTCACAAAAATCAGAAAAATCAGAATTATCAAACTCTCTGCCATGATCACTTCGGATTCTCTTCAATGTAACACCTTTAACAGATTTTTCATTTGTGAGCTTCTCGAACAAAACACAAAATCTATCAAATGTATCAGATTTTTCTCTAATAAAATCAACCCATGTATATCTAGAAAAATCATCAACACAGACATAAATGTACCTCTTACCTCCTATACTCTCAATTTGGATAGGAACCATAAGATCCATATGTATAAGTTCAAGAATACCTGAGGTAGATAGGTGATAACCTGCCTTGTGTGAATTCCTAGTTTGTTTACCTTTCGGGCATGGTTCACATATGCTCTCAGTAATTGTTTTCAATTCTGGAATTCCTTTAATAGCAGTCTGGGTAAACTTCGATAATTCATGTGACCCAGTCTTTTGTACCAAAGTTCGGCCAGGTTAGTACTAGCAACTTTGCAAGTAAGTTTTGGATTCAAGATATAGCATTTGCCACTAGACCTAACATCTTTGAGTAAAGTCGGTCCAAGCAAGTTTGAAACTGGATCAAGATCAAAAACTTTACGCTCAGTTTTGGAAAATAGCACTCTAAGATTATCATCACATAATTGACCAACACTCAAAAGATTTGCCTTCAAACCAGAAACAGATAAAACATCTTTAGAGTGGGTAAGCCTTCAATGCAGATATTTTCAGATCCCTCAATGTGACCTTGTTGTCTATCTCCAAATGTTACCAAACTTGTTTCACCTTTCTGGAAATTGGACAGTAGCTCTAACTCAGCTGTCATGTGTCTAGAACATCCACTATCATTGACACGCCCCACTCCTAGTACCTTTAATTTACTTGAAGCATGACGTGCGCTGACGATAAATTTCAACTAAAAGTTAGAATCTACCGGCAAAGCTCGTGAACATTCTAATTATCCTAGAAAATTTTTCACAATACCTCTCTTAATTTACTAGCAAATCCAACATGTACAATTGCCCAACATCAACACCTCACAATCTAATAATTCTTAGTATAAGTAACACCACCTCATAATTGAAGAAATATACTCATTTGAGTGTAATTCGCATGAGAACACCCAATACATACTAGTAAGTCAATCGTTTCAATGCCCATAATTCATAATGAAAACAAACCTATAACAATCTCTATGTGGTGGCTCAAATTCTTGAAATACCAAGCTCGACCATAATGCGTTGCCCAGACTCCAATTGCTACTTGCTAAGAAAAGCATTTAGAAAACATATGAGCTAACAAGCCCAGTGGGTGGAGTTTTATAATTAAACATATTTTGAAAAGTTGAAATATAACTTTTACAAAATCTCGAATAAAATGTTCAAGCTCATTTGGGAACTTTCATAACTTTAAATATAAATCTAGCATAACGTCAACATTTATAGAATCATCACACGTTAGAAAACATCATGAGCATCATTTCATTTAATAATCATCATAAAATTCACCCCAAAGAGTATCCATCATCTCTTGTCATCATGTAACCATATTCATTTTACATCATACGCATGTAGACACCAGCTTGGGTTATAGGTACCATATGACCCCTTCGCCCTAGGCGGTGTAACAACCAGCTTAAGCCATAGCTAGCACATTAGGCCCCTTCCCCTTTACGGCGTATCATATCAACAGCTTGAGCCAGAGGCTCCTTCGCCCGTAGGCGACATTTCATATCAATAGCTTGAGCCATAAGCCCCTTCACCCATAGGCGGCATGTTCATAGCATAGGATACATATTTGGGGGTGTTACCATATCATAAATCATATTTTAAATCAAATATTTCTCTAAAAATCACGAAGCATCATTTCATATAAAATCCATATGAACTTTTCTAAAGGAAATATTAACTTTTATGAAATTTCATAGAAATTCATGATTATCATAAAACATTGCAATTTCGTAAAATCAAAGCATAATATATTTTCATTTAGAAAGAAAGAAGGGGAAAAGTTCTACTGACCGGCTAAGTAGCATCCTTTCATGTTTCATTTCCTTTGATCTTTTATCATTTCCTGCGGTATTATATAAAAATTTTGCTTAACATTTAATTCCTTTCTATTTCTCAATTCACACATATAACTTAATTCTTTTACTTATCCTTGCTAGCTTATTTACTAGTTAAAGATTTTCTAGTTTAAGTAATCATCTTCATCATTATCGGTTTTAAATTAGAAAGCTCAATAATTACTCTTTATTTCTACACTTAACTGAATTCTTCCGTCAAACATGAGCACCACTTATTAAATCGAGACTTAGCTCAACTCTTTAAACAAAGATCGTTAAGTTTTTCCTGTTTGGGCAATGCCCATTCACAGCCATTTTAAAATCAAGAACGGCTTTGTATGTTTATAAAATTCTCTTAGAAAGTAGACAACTCATATGAGTTCATCATATATGAAATTGGGCACAAGAAAACAACGGTGGGAATACCAAAATATTTCTTCACCTCCCCAAAAACTGTTCTCGAGTGAACACTGTCCATCTTCACAAAACATGTCATAAAAACTCCTACGGCCTCCAAACGCTGTCATTTGAATTCCAGATGATAGACACCGCATTGGAGATCATTTTCAAACTTGTATCTTGCTAAAATTCAATATATACTATCAGTTATGACCATTTTAAAGTTGAAGGGCATAAACAAAATATATAATAATTCCACACCTAAAGTCCTTTTTGTTAAATTTATATATATATGCTTGGCTTCTTCCCATAATTATCCTAAGCTTACTTCTTCTTACGAGTTGTAATGGTATAACCTATTAAAGTCTCAAATACCCATTAATAATAATAATACTAATTCTTAACCTTACACAAATTTCCCACATCCCCTTTCACTTGTTTCTTTCCTTGCTTGCCCTAATAGTTCAAAATTTATCAATCATCTTCGGGTATCCATATATAATCATATAATATATAATATAGTAGTTTTCAATTGGATATGGATTCTCAATTATAATTTTCCCGCTCTTTTGCTGACCTTATCATGATGTTGCACAATAATTTAGATTCAATTATTCCCCCAATTGATTTTCAATTGGTTTTATTTTCCAAGTTTTAAAATTTAAATTTTTCTTATTTAGATATCCATCACGAGTTTTCAATAATTTATATTAGTTTATTAGTTTTTTATATTCCTTTTTCATTTTAGTTTCCTCATTTCTATTTTTTAGTATTTATATATAATTATGAGTTTTTACAATTTTTTATTATTCGCTATCGATGTAAATTTGACGGCGAGTAACTGTTCAATTTCTTATGAATTAATATTTTTTAATATTTTTTCTCCATAGATGTGAAGCCTTCAAAATATCGACTGAATTCATATTGTTTTTCATTTGATTTAATTATTATTGTGACTATTTATTTATTTTTTTGCAATTTATAAAATGAATTTTTTTATATGAAACATTGAGAATTTATCTCCCTATGTAACGTACGAGTTGAATACTAATTTATCAATATTTTTATTTGAAGAAGATAATAATGAATTTTAGCGAAAATTTTGTGAACAAAGAGACAAGAAATCCACAAGAAGAAAATGAACTACAAAAGAAAAAAATCCCTCCATTGCAATTACCTGATCTTATTTTTCTTTTTAAGATGTCTCAGATATATGGTCCTTTTTATATTAAAAATTCGAACTTGCATTTCTTTACAAATATATCCCTATTTAACATTTTAATTATAACTATCAATTTTGAATTTCACTCACAAAAAGGATACGTCGAGAGAGTACTTTCTCATGAGTATGAAAATTTTTATCTGAACGAGTATCGAGTGAATACGGGTATGTACACACCCGATATATATTATTAGACTGTTAACTAATAATATTAAACAAGTTAGATGATTTAAAAGTGAAATATAGTAAGGCATTAATTGAGTATATAAGCAGGTAACTATTAATATAGTATTAATCAAACATTAATTTAATGCGTCAAATACTAAACTAAAACTGCATATTTATTATTTTTGCTACGTAAATCCGATAATGTGAATTTGTCTAATATTTTATTATTCATTATTATTGCACTTTTTTGAAAATTAGTCTTCCTATACAACGCAGGAGTGAGAGACTAAACTTATAGTTGCAATAGTTGATTGTGATATGATTATTTATAGCGATGGCAATAGGGCGGGTTAGCCATACTCTGGACTCGCCCGATGAGTCTTGAAGTCACCCAGACCCGCCCCAAACCTACAAATTCATATGGTGGGTCAAGACAAGTCGAGTCATGGGACGGGTTGGGACGCCACCATGACTCACAAAAGGACTCATGAATTTTTTCCCTTTCAATTAATGTTATGTGTAATGCATTATTAATTGATGAACGTAGAATAAAAAAAAACCTTTATTTAGAATTTTAAAGTTCTCAACATTAACTAATATAATAACTTGATTCTTTTAATTCAACAGAAAAATCCTTTCAAAAAAATAATATAATTAAAAAATAAAAATAAACTACCACGGATTTAATAGTCGATTAGTCAAATTGCCATCTTCGATAATTTCTACACATTTTTTGATTATACGTGACGGGTCAATCATATTAGAGGCATGCCTCTATGGGTTTATAGATCTATGGGTCAAATTGTCATCTCTAATTATTTGACTGCTAATTATCACAACTTTAAATAGGTTAGACGTGTGAATTTGCACAACGAGTTTGGGGGAGACCAAAATTATGAACTCAAACATTTTACTACAAATATCCTATGGTAAATTGTAATTCACATATCAATTCATAATTTTATATAATGCAACTGGTATATTGTACTCTATTTATAAAATAATGTCCATACTCACACGTCAATTTTGATATGAATGTACACTATAACTCTACCTGTGCAACGTACGGGTGAAAAAAATCTGGTATCCTTTAAATTCCAAAATGCTAATTTCTATGGAATATGTTGTATATATTTTTCTTCCTTTTTTATATTCTCTCTCACAACAGCAAATCCATTAACTAGTTTTCATTATATTAGTTAGTTGATTAGTGATCATTATATTAGTTATTTTCTTAAATTAAACCCAATAACTTAAAACCCTAGAATTTCATACTAGGCATATGCTTCAAGAAGTATAAATACATATAACTTATATTTACCAACTCATTATTTCTCCGTTATTTAATCCATATCTACATACTTGGTTCCATACAATGACATCAACTTCATAGCACTCCATTTTAGATCGAAATTACCATTCTATGTCAATAAATCCATGAATACTAAGATTATAACCCAATACTCAATTTCATAAGAATTTTCATTTTAAAGCCCCAAAGAACACTTGATTTAAATTTTCAGCTTTAATTTCCCTTCTAAAACTATGATTTCGCATACTAACTTTACATAATTCTCCTCTGATCTTCATGTAATTCCCATTTCATATCTAAGAATAATTTCACCCTATTTAAACCTATATAGAACTAATGCACTTAATTAATTGCTTAAGTTAAAACCAATAACTTCAAACTTAAGAATCTCACATCATTCATTATCCCCTTTAAAATTCATCACATAAACCATATATATATATATATATATATAGAAACAACACACACACACACAACACACACACACACACACACACACATATATATATCAAAAACCCAATTAAGCATGATGTAAATTAAACTCCCATGTAAATTAAACTCCACTTACCTCTTGAAATCAAACCAAAGTCAAAAACCCAAATTGAGTCTCGTGGCTAGCTCCTACTTCCTCTGATTTTTTTTTTTTGCTTGACTTCTCTGCTCCCGCGCTCTCTCCCGAACTCTCTCATCTCTCTCTTTTGTTCCCTCTGTGTATATATGTTTCAATTTACCCAAATTCAAAAGAAAATTCTAGGTACTTTGGAAAATTCCACACAAGGTCCCTCAACTTCTTGCTTTCTTCATTTAGGTCCCTAACTTCATACTTTATTTCATTTAACTACCAAACTTGTAATATGATTTCAAACAAAACCCAAACTTATCTAAATGCTTAAATGGTAGTCCCAAAAATTAAATAGATCGGAAGAGCACATTTGACATTGACTTAACATATTACAAATTTGACTTTGACGGGTAAAAGTTGAACTTGAAGATAGTAAAATGGGTCGTCACAATCCAAATACCAAGTATTAGGGATTAAAGCACTTAAAAAATGTTTTATAACATAACTCTTGTACTTACCCTTTTTCACCCAAACCTGTTTTACCTTATCTTTTGCTTCAGGTATTTTGACTTTGTATGTGTTGATCAAGTTAATGTATTTTTGACAAGTGAAAACATTATAATCAAATTCACCACAAAAGTTATAATTCACCTGTCTGACCTTACCATACACATTGGAATTCTAAACTGGTCTGACAGTAGCATGTTGGTTTCTAGTATTCTGTTATTGCTATTTTGGTAAACTATTCTTCTGGACAGTTCTATTCAAAATGGATCCAGATATATCCTGCTTGGGTCCAGAATTCTGCTTTTGCCCTGTAGGTTCTTTTTGCAAGTTTTCCCCTAGTTCTTTCACAAAAACTGTCTGCGGGACAGCTTTGTCTTTTCCTTCATATCCTAGTCCAGATGTATCACCTAAAGGTCTTCTATACTTCAAGACTTCATTCAATCTTGCAGTTCCAATTGTCAACTGTTTGATCCTTTCATTGGCATGCTCCAGATCTGTTTTTAGTTGATTGATCTGCTCCTCTTTCTGTTCAATGGATTTGTGCAGATCTCTATTTTCATCATTAAAGAATTTCATTATGACTTCAAGTATGTCAGATTTATCTTGTTCTACAACCTATTGACCTTTTAGTACTGCACAATTTGGACAAGATATCTCCTCACTTGTAGAAGGTTTTGCAGTGTTAGCAGCAGTTCACTGAACTAGGTTCATGTGCTATTAGAATAGTAATTTGTTCTTCTGATGAGGCCTCTAAACCTGATCCAGACGTGTCTTCCTCGTCTTCACTCTAGGTAAATTTTATGGCATTTTTGTCTTTCTTCCACTTCTTCTCAGCTCTTGGATATTCTGCTGCAATGTGGCCATAGTCATCATAGTCTCTACACTTTACCCTACTAGAAGATCGAGCCTTTGGGAGGTTGTTACCTTTGGAGTTCCAGTAGCTGGTTTTCCTATGTTGATTAAATTGTTGCTCTCCATCCTGATTCTGATTTTTCATCTGATAGGATTTGCGAGGGCTGAACTGATTTCTGAAACCCCTTCTTTTTTGTTGTCTGCTCTTTAAAAACTTCTTAAATTGTTTGGTAAGGAGGACTATGTTCTCTTCTTCATCAAATTTTTCCTCAATTTCAGAATCTTCAACCTTGCTCTTGAATACAATTCCAGGCTTTTTCTCCTTCTTTTTCTTGGACATGCTCAGCTCGTATGTTAACAAGGATCCCACAAGCTCTTCAACTTTTATCTCGTCCACATTCTTGCTTTCTTCAATGGTAGTGACTTTCATCTAGAATCTGTATGGAAGAGATCGGAGGATCTTTAAACAATCTTCTGTTCATAATATACCTTACCTAGAGCCTATGCTTGATTGGTGATCTCACACAACCTAGCATAGTAATCCTTGAATTCTTCATTGTCCTTCATTGTGATTTGCTCAAATTCAAGAGTGAGTATTTGGAACCTTGAGGACTTAACTGCTGTTGTCCCTTTATTAGCAACTTGAATAGTATCCCAAGCTTCCTTAGCAGTTCTGTAATTAGTAACAAGTTTGAACTGATTTTGGTCTATAAAGGGAAAAATAGCATTTAAAGCTTTAGAATTCCATTGACATGTAGTATTTTCTTCAGCAGTAAATTGAGCATTGGGTTTAACAGAAACAATACCATCTGCAGCAGTGACAGTGGGTGCTATCTAATCAGTATGAATAGAAGTCCAAGCTCTATTATCAATAGACTGAATATAAATTTGCACGCAAACTTTCCAATATGCATAGTTAGACCCGTCTAGGATAGGTGGTTTAACGGAAGATGTATTCATGTCTAGATGAACCTGATCTCACTAATAACTTATGTGAACCCGCTCTGATACCAACTGTAAATTCGCGGTTATCTAGACTTTAATCAGGATGTATCCTGACTAGCTACTTAACAGTTTATTTGGTGATTAATGTAACGCGACCTAGATATGTCTAGCTTAGGTATGTATGCGGAAAATAAACAGCACCAGATATGTTGGCGCAGAAACCCAAAATTGAGAAAAACTGCGGGCACCCTTACCACGGGACAAATTAATCCAGTAATCACAAGGTAAGTTTAGTACAGAGAAAGATAATTAAGTGCTATCACAATAGATGCAAAACATTTAAAAGGAAAAGCTTATAAAAGACTCCCTCTTTACATATTTTGATATGTTAACAACTCCTGTTGTTTCTTCTTTCTCCCGCGCTCCTCTCGGAACGTCCATCAAGCTCCTAGAGATCTCTCAAACTAATCTTGGGACACTTGACCTCCTAAACTACTTGAACCTTGAGTGGATTACGTCCCTCATACCTTATGTGGTAGCCTACCACGTACTATGAAGGTTTACTAACACAAACACAATATGGAAGTGTGAACGAATGCAAGACAAACTCTTCCGATCAGTGTTTGTTTCTTGCGTCGAGTTCTTAAAGTGTGACAATGAAAGCCTCGACTTGTGTATCTCTCCTTTATGCTCGACCTACATATAAGTATAGGTGATCTTTTAATTCTTGTACAAGACAAGAATGTAAGATACCATATTCAAGTAAAACACAAAATAAGGAAAGTTAGAATTCTTGTATACCATAAACACAAACTTTCCTAATCTAAGTCGAACTTAATCATGCAAGAATATAAAACCTAGGTAAACATGGTAACTCAATAAAACTTAAACTAGGAAACTTGCAAGTAAATAAAATTCTTGGACCTCAAGAAAGGTACACACGCACCAACCTTTCACTTGGTCCAAGAAATAATTCAAGTTGGAGTGCTAAATAAAATTTCACACGTTAACAGTAGTCATGCAAAATCGTAACAACGAATTAGAACAATGTTTGACGCTTAGACAAAAATTAGGAATGCTGACATATAAATATTGTTGTTCTAACATATACCTCTATATCATTTAATTAATGAAGAATTCTTTTAATTAATGACAATTAAATTCATTTTTAAATATTCTTAATAGAGAACTGTTATTAAACAATTTTGAAACCCAATGTAAACCATGAAGTTAACCAGCAAATATTATTAATTTCCTGTTACATAAGAACCCTGATCCATAAGTTAATATTTATGATGGAAGACATATATTACTCAAGAAATTTTACGCTTGTCTGGTTACTGCAATATGTTCCTGGGACGATGCATCATACTAAAAATATTACAATATACCGGTAAATGACTTTTCATGTCCTTGTGGTTAACTAATAATTCTTTTGTACTTCAAGAACTCCAGTAGCCTAACGAAAAGTGATGGGTATTGCAAAGGAAGATAGTACAGGTATTTTGTTCAGGTAGCCAAAATTCCCAAGTTTCCCAACTAAAATTTAAAAAATAAACAAATGTTCCAAGATGTAAATCCAAGTCAAGATCATAAGCATGCAATTATTTACCGGTATATTGTAATATTTTTAGTATGATGCATCGTCCCATGAACATATTGCAGTAACCAGACAAGCGTAAAATTTCTTGAGTAATATATGTCTTCCATCATAAATATTAACTTATGGATCAGGGTTCTTATGTAACAGGAAATTAATAATATTTGCTGGTTAACTTCATGGTTTACATTGGGTTTCAAAATTGTTTAATAACAGTTCTCTATTAAGAATATTTAAAAATGAATTTAATTGTCATTAATTAAAAGAATTCTTCATTAATTAAATGATATAGAGGTATATGTTAGAACAACAATATTTACATGTTGGCATTCCTAATTTTTGTCTAAGCGTCAAACATTGTTCTAATTCTTTGTTACGATTTTACATGACTAGTGTTAAAGTGTGAAATTTTATTTAGCACTCCAACTTGAATTATTTCTTGGACCAAGTGAAAGGTTGGTGCGTGTGTACCTTTCTTGAGGTCCAAGAATTTTATTTGCTTGCAACTTAATTAGTTTCCTAGTTTAAGTTTTATTGAGTTACCATGTTTAACTAGGTTTTATATTCTTGCATGATTAAGTTCGACTTAGATTAGGAAAGTTTGTGTTTATGGTATACAAGAATTCTAACTTTCCTTATTTTGTGTTTTACTTGAATATTGTATCTTACATTCTTGTCTTGTACAAGAATTAAAAGATCACCTATACTTATATGTAGGTCGAGCATAAAGGTGAGATACACAAGTCGAGGCTTTCATTGTCACACTTTAAGAACTCGACGCAAGAAACAAACACTGCCTATACCCGCAAGACTTTGTCTTGCATTCGTTCACACTTCCATATTGTGTTTGTGTTAGTAACCCTTCATAGTACGTGGTAGGCTACCACATAAGGTATGAGGGACGTAATCCACTCAAGGTTCAAGTAGTTTAGGAGGTCAAGTGTCCCAAGATAAGTTTGAGAGATCTCTAGGAACTTGATGGACGTTCCGAGAGGAGCGTGGGAGAAAGAAGAAACAACAGGAGTTGTTAACATATCAAAATATGTAAAGAGGGAGTCTTTTATAAGCTTTTCCTTTTAAATGTTTTGCATCTATTGTGATAGACTTAAATATCTTTCTCTGTACTAAACTTACCTTGTGATTACTGGATTAATTTGTCCCGTGGTAAGGGTGCCCGCAGTTTTTCTCAATTTTTGGTTTCTGCGTCAACATATCTGGTGCTGTTTATTTTCCGCATTCATACCCAAGCTAGACATATCTAGGTCGCGTTACATTAATCACCAAATAAACTGTTAAGTAGCTAGTCAGGATACATCCTGATTAAAGTCTAGATAACCGCGAATTTACAGTTGGTATCAGAGCGGGTTCACATAAGTTATTAGTGAGATCAGGTTCATATAGACATGAATACATCTTCCGTTAAACCACCTATCCTAGACGGGTCTAACTATGCATATCGGAAAGTTCGCGTGCAAATTTATATTCAGTTTATTGATAATAGAGCTTGGACTTCTATTCATACTAATTAGATAGCACCCACTAAAGATTCTCTTTATAAATAGAGAGTCTCTTTCTATTTGAATTCTCATACTAATTTAGGAGATTCAAGTTTTGTTTAGACATTTGTTTTTCCTTGATACAAGAGGATATAGGGGAAGGGAATGTATGGTTCGAATGTGAGACCATCACAGAATGTGAGTATCTTAATTACTAAAGCACAATTTGAACTCCCTTAGATAATTTCGACAAACCTAATTAATTAATTAATTACTTTGAAGATAGGCAAGTGTATGACCCAAATCTATTCTCCATCTCTATATAAATTCAAACATTGTTTCCCTTCACATTCTCAAACGCTACATGATGTACATGCAGGGCTACACCGGCGGGGGCACTGCTATAGCGACCGAAAACTTTAATACTATAAATTCTAAAATTTCAATTTCTTAAGTCGTGTCGCTACCAATTTCTTTGAATTTTAATTCTTTAATTTAATTTAATTATATATAATAATGATTTATCTTATATAAAAATTTATTTATTTATTTATTTACCATTTAATTAGACATTTAAAATAAGTTAGTATAATTAATATTTTACGAATTGTTTTAGTGATTTAACAATTCAAAGTATTTATGTATATATATCATTCATGGATTGTTGTGTGTTGAGCAAGCTTTAACCCATAGGGCATTCACCCATTGTAGCCCATAAGAGACTCTTGGACTCAAGCTAGGAACTTTGGCCCCAAACAAACAAGCTTTGGCCCCAAGCAACCATTTCTAAGATTTTTCACAAAATGTTTTATCTCATTATAATGTATAAAAGCCATCTCTTTTAATCAATCTCATTTGGCAACCCTAGCCACTTTCATAGGTAAGTTATTCTTCCTTTCTTCTCCATTTTCAATCTCAAAAACCATAGATTTATCACCATCATCTTCATCCAATGCAAAGTAAATATTCATGTATAAATTTCAATTTCGAAGCATCACATACATAACAAGGCTGGTGAAAGACCTTTACGTTTAATCAAATTCATACATACACAGTTTCATTAGGCCTAAATTTGTCTCCAAATACATTTCATATATTCAACAATTACACCTACATACACACTGCCTATTTTCAAACAAACAAAATTTTTCTACAAATTCCATATTGGCTGCATACATACACACTACTTTGTTCAAAACAACCAAGAGAGATTTTTACACCTTCAACATTTCTTACACAAAGAAGATTCATGGAAAAACTTCATACAGACATACACACACACACTGCCTCTTTACTCAAAACAAGCATTTTTCCTTAATTTTCAACATTTGATGCATTTCATCTTACAAGCAATGAGCAAGAAGGAAATGAAACAACACTTTGGTAGTTCAACCACTAACACCACCGTGCACCACCACCACCACCGATGCCAACCGCCACTACCACCAACACCACCACCACCACATCTACACCACAAAACTTCAGTTTTTCGCCTTATTTCACAACAAGGAACTGAGCCCAAGCCTTTACCTTCATCTTTATGCAATTTATTCAGTAATTCTTCGGATTTTGGGGATAAATCATTGGCCGAGTTTAGCTCGGTTTTCTTCACCTCCCGCCGTGCTCGTGCCCAAAATCGTCCCTTGCGGCTATTGTTGTCACGTAGACGACGGGCAGTCGTGCTCCGGTTCATATTTCGCCGGCGAGGGTGGAGAATCCGGCTGCTCCTATTCCGTTTTTGCTCCTCTGTTGCTGCTGCGTTTCAAACAAGAGTGGCGCGTTTGGGGGGTAAATACAATACTTTGCGATATTTAAATTTCAGCTCCCAATGTTTTAAACTGATTTATTTAAGCCCTAAGTTTTCTGTTTTCATTTCAATAAGCATATAAGTTTTGATTTGGGTTACCTTTGGCCCAGAAATTTTGATTCCTTTCAGATGGGTCCAGAAACTTACATGTCCAAAAACTTACATTATGCTTATTTCAGCCTATAAACTTTTATTTTGAAGTAATTTAGTCTCTTATTTTGGGATTCTTCCAAATTAGTTTTGAGAGTTTATAAAATTTTAATTTTAGTCTATGTTTAGACTTTATCTATTCAAACCCTTAAATTAGTTTTTGTTTATTTTTATTAAAGCTCTGATTTCCATTAAATATGAGATTTTATGATTAGCTATTTAAATTCTAACTTTTTGGATTATTGAATTTTAATGACTTCTAAATTAGTTTAAATAAATTCATTATTTTTACGCCTAAATTTTGGTTAATCCTTGATTTCCTAGTTTTTCATAACTTATGGGTATTAGCCACATTAGGCACTACACCCTTAAACATTTCATGTAGTTTTTTTATTATAACTTAGTTTTAAAAATAGTTCCTTTTATAATATAAGTCATTTATCCAAAAATACTAATTTGACTTTTATATTCTTTTATAAACGGGGAGTGAAGAACAAAGTGAGTAGGCTTTGTCCATTAGCTAGACTCGAAGAAATTTGAGCTAGACTCTTTTCTAAAGATATTTTCCTAAAAGTAGTTCTAATGTTAATTGATTGTTCTATGAATGTGCATATAGAGTGTGATTTATGTTCTTATATGTTATTTGCAGGAGCTTAATTACTGTATGCCTGAGACGAGATGAGATTTTTGCATATGCTTTACCGCTATGCATAGACTTTGCATGCATGCTATGATGTTACTATGCGCGTTAGTATTTTATATGCCTTAGGGTATGAGACGAGAATCGGAAACTTGCATTTACCATACGATACTTATTTTCAAGTACAGACTATTTGAGACTTATGAGATGTGAATTGCATTTTTATGTGTATACTTGTAGCATATATTGGTTAATATTGCACTAAGTCTACTGAGTATTTCTATGAAATACTCATCCCTTTCAAAATTAATATTTTACAGATTTGGAGTCGAAGGAGATGCCTTGAGCAATAGTGGCTTTCAAAATAATATAAATTAGTTTTATTTTGAATGATTCAAACTTTGTTTAAGTGCTTTGAAAACTTTTGATTTTGTGTGGAACAGTTTGACTTATCACTGTCCAATGATCTTTTATATTATTACTATTGAATCAAGATATTTTCCGCGTTATATCCGTTCTTGATTTATTTTAATAAGAAGAGAGAAAAAATTTTGACATCTCGGGTACTCAATGCCCGGGCCGTTACAACCGTCCTCCGCCTTGCCAAGGACCTGGCCAAAAACAACAGAGGAGCTCCGGTTCTAGTGGTTTGCATGGAAATTACTGCTATCACTTTCTTGGGTCCGGATGAGAATCGTTTGGAATGTCTTGTTTGGCAGGCACTATTTGGCGATGGTGCCTCCGCCGTGGTTGTGGGTTCTGACCTGGCGGTTGGGGTGGAGTGGCCAATTTTCCAGCTTGTTTCCGCTAGACAAACCATACTGCCGAATAGTGATAACCAATGTTGGGCAATTAAGGGACGCCGGATTAAAAATTCAGGTTCTCAAGGGCGTTTCTACAATGATTTCTAGGAGCATCGAAGACAGCCTCAATGAAGCATTACACCCTTTAGGTATCGTTACAACCCTTGAAAGCCATTACATTATATTACATATATATATATATATAGAAGCAAGCAAGCTATTTAAATGAATAACATGTTTTAATTTATCGAATTTTAGATTGAAATAACGGAAGTAAAGTAGCGAATTACTTACCCCAAGTATTTTTTGACTTAGACGTAAGCCCCATTTGCGAACTCATTTCAATGAGAAATAATGAAAAATAATAAAGAAAAAGTTGAATAGTGGAGATTTGTTCAGTAAATGCGAGTCCCATTAATTATATAGATATGTGATTGATTTGACCAATTTTTATCTAATCTTGACAGGAATATCTAATTGGAACTCAATTTTTTGGGTTGTGCATCCGGGAGGTCCAGAATTTTGGATCAAGTGGAAGCAAAATTAGCTGTGAAACCAGAAAAGTGGCGCTCATCAAGACATGTGCTAAGCGAGTATCGAAATATGGCAAGTGGATGTGTGCTCTTTGTTTTGGACGGGATGAGGAAGTCATCGGCTAAAGTGAAGATGAGAACTACCGGTAAGGGGTTGGATTGGGGAGCTCTATTTGGGTTTGGAGTCAGGGATAACTGTGGAGACTCTAGTCCTACATAGTGTGCCAATTAATTACTACTAAAGTCACTTTGTACTACTTAGTTTTTCATGTCTTATTAAAATATAGTAATAATTCTTAAAAAAATTAAAGTTTTTTTTTTTATCTATAACCAAACAAATATTTCCATTGAATATGAGCGCTAAATTGATACTCTTCATGGTACGTATTTCGTGTAATTATTATTTTATTTGATAATACCCTCTTTTTTATGCCAATCAATGGTACTGAAAACATTGTCAATTTGTCATCAATTTGTGACTAATTAGTACTTCAATCAAAATTTTTTACTTTCAATTTGGCTTAAGTTGATCAATATAAAATTCACATCAATAACCGATATTATACTACATTATTTGTGCAGT
Source organism: Nyctanthes arbor-tristis (assembly GCA_963692815.1). NCBI lineage: Eukaryota > Viridiplantae > Streptophyta > Magnoliopsida > Lamiales > Oleaceae > Nyctanthes > Nyctanthes arbor-tristis. The sequence goes on along the minus strand of CAVNYN010287785.1, from coordinate 89,835 downwards.
AACATAACGGTGTCAGATTCGGAGTGTTAGATCGTTTGTATGCTTTATATTCGAAATATACAGCATAGTAGAAAACATACATACATACATACATTATATACATACATACATAGTTAAACTTTTACTTCTTGTACAAGTCAAGTTATAAAAACTAATACTAGTATGTAAAATCTAGCACAATAAGGAAACTCTTAGATATATATATTTGTATAGGAATTTAAACACAAAAACCTAAACAGGAAAATAAGGTAAGTAGAACTACAATACAACTAGGTTTCAATTTATGCATGGATTTGGCTCAAGCAATTTAGAACTCAACCCGTCTTTCTGTTTTTCGGCTGAAATAAAAATTTGCTAGCTAAAATAATTAAACACGTAAACTTTAAGCAAATAATAATTTAAACTATTTTTTATAAAAAATATATAAAAATTAATAATAGCCAAATATTTTTTTCCTAACAGTTTAATGATTGAAGCCTTACAGGTTTATCTGGTTGAAATTTTGTAGACTTATATATGAGAGTCTATTTCCTAAACCTCTAAGAGGTTTCGTAACTAAACCTCCCAACTTGTGTGTCATGTATAGACGCACCCTAAAATATACTTGGCACGTTTAAAATACACGTGTATCTAAAATACACCCCAACTTGTATGGACGCACCCCACTTGTATTTAAAATACATGTGGTGTGCTTGAAATACAAATAACGTGCATCCATACATGCCACATAAGGTAAGAAGTTTTGTTACAAAACTTTCGAGAGGTTTTTGTACGTTTTCCCTTATACTACCTCCGTTCCAGAAAGATGGTCCAGTTTTACTTTTTTGTGCATTCCAAATATAGTCCAATTTTCTTTTAAAAAGTAATTGAAATATTATTTCTCTTATATGCCCTTGTGCATAGTTATAAAAAAATAAACTTAATAAATTGAAATAATTAATAAATAAAAGGGTATAATAGGAAAATGATATTAAAATTTACTTTTCTAATACGATTAAATAAACTTTTCTTAATTTATGTGAAAAGAGAAATAGATCCATCTTTTTGAGACGGAGGTAGTATATGATTATTTCTTGTTCGTCTTGTATGTTTTAATTTTTGTTTGTTAATTGTGTGCTGGACTTGTTATAATGTAAATGCAACTAATGTAACTAACCACTACGAAAGGGTATTTTCGTTCGTCTTTTTTTTTTTTTTTTTGAAACTAGACGGAGGTGGTATAACTTTTCTTGTTCGTCTTTTTTTTTTTTGAAAGGGTATTTTTGTTTGTTTCCACCCATAACGTTAGAACCTAGCCACTACGAACAACCTTATGATAATGTAACTAATGTAAATGCATTTGAAATGGTAAAAAAATTTGATTTTTTTTTATTTTTCAATTAGCCCCAGTTTTGGGGCAAAAGGGAAAAAAAAAAATCCATGTTACTGAGACTGCCATATTGCCCCCAAGGACACTTTTATAGATTCATCTCATGCGGCACAAGTCACAAAACCGGTATTATTGATTCCGCCATACCATGATAATAACCTAGCCAGTACTTAGATGGCATCTTTTTATTTAATTTTTTGTTCTTCAACCAATATTCCTTGTTTGTTCATATCCCTTGATTTAAAATAACTTGTGGTCTATTGTAAAAGTCGGAAGTTTTTGTCTGTTTTGAACACCGGATGTTTCCATGTGTTCATTGTTTTGAATAATTCCCTACTTGTAATCTTTCCGCACCTATAAATTGTGATTTGGACATATCAACGTAATATTGACCCACTGTCTCTATGAATAAGTAACCTCATGATATATTCAAATTTAACTAAAAAAAAAAGGCCCCTACTACATGTTAGCGTCCGGTTTCTCCTCATCATGAGATCGAGAGGTTTTAAACATTTCTATATAACTGAGTAAAAATATTGGAGAGCGCATCTATAATAGAAAATAAAATAATTTTTGAAATTTCTACAAATAACATAATAAAATAATGAATCATTTTAAAGCCACAGAAACGTTATCTAGACATCACACGACACTGTGCCAGTCTCATATGTCTATGCTCGAATTTTTTTCCTTTTCAATCAATCAATGATAGTACAATTATTCAATTTTTTTTGGATATCAGTACAATCATTCATGGTCCAGTACGAGTTGTTTGGTAACCATTTATACCTTGAATGTTTTAAATGTTACGTTGATAAATTACAAACGTACTTGTTATTTTATTGTAAATAATAGTGAGGGCCCTGAATGTCTTATATATATCCGTACAACATAAATGTGTTTGACAATTATTTTGAACTAGTTTGGTTTACCACATTACACCATTTCATTAGTTTGTCTTTTTACAAAAACGTAAAAGTATTACTGTAACATCCAGTGAAATTCCTCTATTTTTAATAGTGACATCTTAGGAATAATAATTAGTTTTGATATTCAACTATAAGTAATCGATGAATAAATCTTATAATTGGATGACTAGTCGAGACATTTTTGTTTGGTGGATGATTACTCAAATGTATGTCAATTACCTCATCGGTTACAGAAAATTTACTAAAAGAACGATTAAGCTTAATCGGATAGTAAATTTTGAGACCGAAAAGATGCTTAAGGTAAAGATATGATGTCTCACTAGTATAATCGGAAATACAAGGACTTAATTATATAAGCTCTTCCCACATGAATTGAATCTACAACCCACACTTGGCATCTTGATTTACTAAGAAGAATTCTTATCCCTCCAATTTAACTCATTGCTATAGGACAAGTGTGAGTCTTTGTATTGGTGGAACTCAAAAACCTTTATAAAACAAGGAAAATTCGTCCATAAATTGTGAATGGTTTTGAAAACTCATAAAAGACCTTCAAAAACTTTCTTTTATCTCTTGAAATAAAGCTTAGTTCATATACATATAGAATCCACATTCTAAAGACTATTTTGCTTAGATATACTAAGGAATTGAAGGTGTTTTGTCATTCATTAACAAGTCTCAACTTCAAAGGTATAAGAAAACAAGGTGAGTAATCCATTACTTTGGTTTATTTGCATGCATAAGTTTCAAGAAAAGATATGTGTTTTGGATATTGTTAAAATTATTTCTTACATAAGAAGTGCTAGAGTCCCTCTACCCATTTTGCATTGTTTGCTTTGGTTTGATCCATGTTAATTGTTATGGATTAATGAAAGTTTGAAAATCCGGTAAAAGCTAACCGGAAATTGTTATGAATCTATTGTGTTGTCATTACCATATTGGTATCTGAAAGGCAACGAGGCGCCATGGGTAGTAGGAACTTCTAGTATTTAGGGCCCTATAATGTGTTCAAAAAGGTTTGTGCATCTTAATGTTCTTAAGATTGTAGCATGAAATGATTTTTATAAACCTTTGGTAAACTGAAATAATATATTATTCACGGGGTATTTTATACTCACCTTGTATGTGATTACTCTTTTATAGATGATCCACTGAATGATCGTTGAGAGAAAGGCCGAAGAATGGAGGTTGTCACACGACGCGAGCCAAGTTATGCATGTGATAAGGATAGACCTTTGGGCTTATTATGAGGACGATCCTATGTTTGTAATGTATTTGGAAACCTCATATGAGTTCGATATATTTTGTGCATTTTCCCTCAATCTTTTGCACCATGACAAGATTATGAGAGATATGCCAATGTTTCTTGTTTAATTAAGTATTAGTTAATGATGGGAGTAAGGTAAGTATGTGTATGGAAACCAATATAACTAAATAAAACTTGGCTTATAAGGAAAGTTTTGATACGAGATTGGGAATCCTATTTTCACATGTAAGGGTTTCCCAAGCTTGTGTTCGGTTATAATATATATAAAGTGATTTTTATTTATCGTGTGTCATGTTCTTCTATACAAATACTACAACTTTAAACTAATTAAAGACGAAAAACAACACTACTTCATCTAATGAATAAAAAAGAATTGATTGACAAGTCATGCCCCTCGATTTTGACAAAAGTTGTAACAAGAAATTTGTAACGCTTCCGGCATATTGATTTAGTAACATAACTTTAACCCATGTTTTTATTTATTGAGGGGTTTGACAAGAGTGGTATCAAAGCATCGTTCCAAGGGGGGATTACATGCATATCTTGCTCGTGTGAGACATCCTCCGGTTGGCTTGCAAGTAAGTGACCAATTACCAAGTTATAAGTAGCATAGATATATTTGTATAGTTCCTTAAAGTAAGATTATTAGTTACAATGTAGATGGAATTAAAGTTTTTGGTGTTTATGTTGCAAGTTGAGTCTTCAGTTCCATCGAGAGGTATTGCAAATCTCGATCTCGCAGTTCTCCCACCAGGAAGAAGAATGGATGTTATACTACTGGATGCTACATTCAACACTTTTTTCCCATAGGATCTCACAGAAAGGTTTTCCCAGTTCCACCGTGTCCATAAACGAAAAAAACACCACCACTATTGCCATTTGTAGAACTCATTATAGTGTCATATACGGAATGTTGCTTGTCAGTTAGGCCAGCCAATAAGCTGGAGTGTTCCTTCGCCAAAGCAATTCTATCCTAACTCAACTCTCTTCGTGTATGAGACTATCATCAGCAGAAGGCATGTCTGAAATAGATGGGAAGGGCATACCTCCATAGTCACGAGAGACTTTTCCCTCTGTTGCAAAAGTTTCTCAATTTCCACCAAGCAATAATTTTTGTTTCATCATCGCTCAACTGCAACTCTGCAGAATAAAAGTGACAAACAATAATTAATAAGGTTACTTAATCATGTGATAAACGATAAAGGAAGTCAGTATATCGAATTTAATGTAACAAACAAAAAATAATCATGGTAAATGCATATAAAAAGAACAACCTGATTAGAATTGAGTATACGTAGACATCCAGTGACTAAAACCAATTACCTTGGTCATTGAGATTATTCCTCATATTGTAGAGTGCATCCTCTGATAAATAATGCCAGCACTGCTCCCAGACCAAATCAGGCTTTGTCAAAGACTCTTACAATAAAGAGTAACAAACAGACTTTGAAGAGAGTGTGCAGAGCCCCAAGGACTTGCTTCTATAATGCCATCAACATACTCCTTATCATCGTCAAGTAAACCTCGAGCATAGTAGGCATCCCTGAACGTGGCATGTAAGGTACCATTTACTATCTTCAAGTCTTCGTAACTGGTAGAAACTTTTACAACATTCAGCAACACTCTCAAATAGTTTTTCTGTCTTGCTACAGGGCGCATAAAATATATGTGTCCAACTGCAAAACCATTTTCCTCGGAACACACTGTTTTGTTGGCTTTTTCCAGGTGAACTTGTTGGGGAACTCAACATATGTTAATCTTCTTGCCTCACGATACATTTCATTTGCTTTCATCCACGCTAAAAATTTTGTTGAGTTGACCGTAAGCCGATTAACGAATGCGTCAACGGTATCACTTGTAGAGTAGAAAACACTATGCTGGCCAGGTAGGTGAATACTAAGCCGTTCAACAGGTACATCTCTATAATGAATATGAAATCCAAAGATTCTCCAGGTAGCCTCATACGCTGAGATGTAGCGGCAATCATAATACATCTTAATCTCATCCTCCTTTTGAGCTGAAGAAGCATCTGCATTCTCAGAGAATGCCACAGTGATCTGATCATTTCCCTTGTTTATGTACTTGAACATGTACTTTATTGCACGGGTTTGGTTACACCACTCAACATTAATGTGTGCCCCATATTTAAGCAACAAAGTACGATGGTGTCGGATAACAAACCTATTGTCAAGCACAATCATATTCTTTACAATTATTTTGCCATTGTCTCTCCTTCTATAAATTGGAAAGCCACTTAGATCGATAGTGGTGTTATGTACAAACATCTTTGGAAAGTACTTTGTACAATGACCTTTGCTTATGGGAGGAGAATTTTTGTTCAGTGTTCCACAAGGACTATGTATCGTCAACTTCTTGACAGCATTGAAATATTCAGGTTCAGTTTGCTAGTCTGGAATCTTAGCTGATTTTTTTCATCAATTTCTGCAGCTGATATGTGATGTTCTTCCTGTGCCAACCACAGAACAATGTGTGCATGCAGCAAACCATGTTTCTGGAACTCAACAGTGTAAACAACTACAGAAATAGGGGAAAAAAACTAATCAGTAAGTATGTAATAAATAAAATGCACCTGTAAATAATGTGTTAATGGAAAATATGTTGAATACTGATACATTAATTAATATTAAATTTAAAATTAGGATATACCTGCTTTGACTTTACCAAGTAACTTGTTTTGCTTCAAATCTATAATAAGCTGATCCAGCTTAATTTTGAATATTCTGCACAGGATATCTGGACCGTCTTCTGGATTCAGGCCCCTATCCCCAATGAAACGAACAATTTCAGGCCACTTTAGGTTACAAGTAAAGTGATGAATAACTGAGGATATCCAGCCCAACGACAAATAGACATTGTGTCCTGTTAATTTTGAAGCATGTCGCGAGCACTCCCTGTAAATGAATTAGGTAATACAACTAACTATCCTAAATTTGCTCCATTTGTCTTGCCACGACTAGCTGCATTAGCCAGTCCAGTGTACAGTTCACTTTTCAACTCTTTCTGATGATGTCTAATATACTGTAAGTGCAATGACTCAATCATCGTATATCCATCAACAATAAACTATTAGAATAATTATCTTAATTGTAGAATATAGGGCTACTCTTTCCTCCTCTCTTGCAATCTAAATGAAAAGAACTCCTTCATGGTTATGCACTTCCTACCTCTGGATGTCGTCTGTGAAGCTCTTATGAGGGAAACATCCTCTGTAAAGCCATTTTGGCCAACTGGAAATAACAGGGGATATTGCAAACTGAGAAAGGAAGGATTCAATTCAGACATGATTGAAAATCCCCAGACTTGGTTTCAATGAAAACATCTCTCTCTTTTTTATTTACACTGAAATCCCCCGCTATAAGTGCTATAACTTCACGGACACTTGGAGTATTGTAGGTGCACCCATCTAAGTCCCTCTTCCCAATGAGCTTCATTTTCAGGTGTCTAGAGTTACTATCGTTGAATATATCCCTAGCCATTCTGAAGGACTGAGCATGTACATTATAGGCATCAAACATATCCTTAAGATCTGAAACAACTCTATCGTGTAAAGAGGTTCCTCCCGTAGACCTACATAAAAAAACACCACATATTATTAAAGATTAAGAACTAATTCAACATAAAATATGAAACTACATAAAATTATTGTCATTTGAGATTAACCTGACATATGCAATTCTCTGTGCAATTTCTTCATCTGGTTCAGATAGGTACATTTGTAAGAATTGAGGTTGCTTTCCATCCACCTGTAATAGACTGCCAATCCTATGCTAATTTTGGCCATTCAATCTGAATATAGGGGGTGTTCTACCAGTGTTTATATCTTTATCTATCTTTCCACCCATTGAAGTGAATGTAAACATTGAATTGTCTGACCGAATATTTTCAAGAAAGTGCTTACTCCTTTCATCTGATCCAAATATAAAATCATTTAAAACCTTAGGAGGATCTTTCATGGTGGAGAGGATAACATTTCCTTAACTGCAACACAATGAGAATCTCAGAGCCCTGGAATTGTGAGTTTTCTTTGTGCTTTCAGCATGCCAGAACAACGTGCCACAGTACTGACATTCATGAGTAGGATCTCCAAGTTCCACATAAGCTGCATTTTTGTAAATTAGTAAAGTAACACAACAAATATAATAAGTAGATGATAGAATTAATAACCAGTTTAAATTGAAGAATAATTGGGAGTCAATAGCAAAAAAAGATGAATTTAAACAGTAACATCGAAATTATATGTACCTTCTGTCAAACATCCAGCATATTCAGCGTTTCCCTCTGTTGAAAAAAGGTTGGCATAAAGTAGATTAAACAACAATATAGTCAATGTAGTTTTTATATGGTAAAACAAAGGTAAATTGAGTATCTTAAACAATTACATATGATAGTTTATATACCATCATAAAGGATATCATTATCCCTGTCTTCAGATAAACTATAAAATATCTCCTCAAATTGAATAACTGAAAAAATTGAAACAAACATTCGACAATGAGACATGATTCCCACATTAGTCTAGAAAAATCAATTCAATGGAAGTTTAATTAAAAGCAATGTGTGTCTCACCATCATTAGAGGGTTCAATGCCATTGAAGGAGATGGATACATTACTGGGACCAGGGAGATCTGCCATATTTTCAACAATTCTTGACACTTGTATATGATCACCACTATTCTTGTGTAGAGTTTCAGCAGATTGATAACCACATGTATTCCTTGAAGTGGGCATTTCAATGTCTTCAGTAATTGAGGATGTCCTAGCATTGAGTACTGCATAGAGATGGTAAATATTTTTAACCAAATTAGTGAATAAAGAGTTATAAAGTAGAGAGAATATTTAAATTAGAACGTACTGTTGCTGACATCAGTAAAAGGGCTTCCCTGAAAATTTGACTGTGCACGATCATGCAGGGATCCAATAGTCAAATTCAAAGAACCACTCATATGTTCATTGATTCTAGGCCTCTTGCCATTGGAAAAAGGTCTGCAATCATCGCTTGAGGGGCTGTCATTTTCATCTAATTGCTGTCGACTTTTACCAGTTATAATGGTTGGCTTTGTTAATTTCCTCATGGTATTCTTCAAATGCTGAACATAAGATAAGCTGTATAATAAACATGACATGTGGGATGAAAAGGTTAATTGAATGGTGAAAGTTATATATTCACAAATAGTTAACAACCTTTAAAAGCAAAAAGGACAGTGAAAAGAAAAAGAAACAAAACAGTTAAAAATAACAAAACAGCAGGACGGGAATGGTTTTATAAAACCAACCATGATTAAACACTTTAAACAAAACATTATATGAATTGTATTCATTTTTAAATGAAAGACAATTGGGGAATAATATTAGTAGAGCAAATATAAGCGCCGTAATTTGACATAAAAAAAAAATAGTATTCTTATTAAAAGAACGAAGTTTCTATATAGATTACTTCTATAGTGATTATCACAGTCAAATTCATTGAAGAATATAAAACAGTTGATGTGGCATGCTAATTCATACAAACTATGATAACTACATGTAATATAGTTTACAAAGTTAACTTCACATCTCTGCCTTTGAACATTTCATTATGCTAATATCCACTTATTAATTTGATTTTGATAATGTAACTTGACATATCAATGGCTATCTAAAAATCATATTGAAATGGTTGCCATGGATGAACAAATAAATAAAAATATTTATAAGTGCTAGAATATATCGCACAGAGAAATAAAAATAATATTGATTAGTGATTACAAAATATAAACAACATAATTAATGACAAATAACACGTGACAATGTTCTCAACCCATGTCGTTATATGTTTCTTAACATATTAAAGCATTGCTTATGTACTCGGAATTGCTTATATAACATGACATATAATTGCCAAGATGATACAATTAAGGCGTGAAGAATTGATAAACAAAATAAAAACAAAATCCCAAGATCTAATTGCATGAACTCAACGTCAATTCAGATGTGTCAACATGCCGATTAGTAAGATGTAATTATGACTAATTTTGAAGTTACAGGGAAAATGCTAAAGCCGCGCCCTTTGAAAATATATAATGCAACCATGGCTCGAAATTTTTTTTAAAAAAAAGGGAAAAAAACTGATATATAGCCACTATTAGAGAGAATGCGCTGAAATATATGTACATGCACGGATGGAATCAAACAAATGTTGGACACTGCCGAAATCAAAAAAATGGAGAAGATATACATGCACGGACCATTAAAGACGTCGGAAATGAGTCACTTTAGGAGCGGCAGAGCAGGAAGATCTCTTGGTGGACAGAATCAGAAAAGTATACCGAAAACCATTGGCTATAGAAGGCTTGTGAGATCGGAAGAAATACGACGCTGGATAAAACCCAAAGGGCTACTTCTTTTATTATTACAAAACTCTACAATAAGCAATCGATATAAATTAGGCTTAGAAATATAATCGGGGTGTATGGTCTTAATTTAGATGGGCATAAGCAAAAACAAAGCACTTACCTTAAGTAGTGGAAGTATATTATGTGATAGTGCGCATTCATTGGCGTCTCAATTAGAATGCAAGTCAAACGGTTTTGTTGAAGCAAATTCCAGGAGGATAACTATTATTTGTAGACAATATAGATCTTTAATGAGTAAATAAATGGATTGATAATTACTCATTTGCATTTAAGTATATTGGTTGAGATAGGAATGTTGAGAATATATAAAGTATGATTGGATGAGAAAATATTTGTATGGAAAAGATTAATAATAACATCTATGATTTAGTTTACCAATAATAGTTTAAACATATTTTAGTTGATATATCTATATTAGTATATAAAGCTAAATCAATAAATTTTGGTTAAAGTTGCTAATATTATTCTAAATGTTAATTGGTCATTTGAAATTGAGCAGATTGGGTGAGATAGGAATGCGGACACAATATAAAGTATAATTATCAAACGGTTTTGTTGAAGCAAATCCCGTGAGGATAACTATTATTTGTAGATAATATAGATCTTTAATGAGTAAATGGATTGATAATTACTCATTTGAATTTAAGTATATTGGTTGAGATAGGAATGTTGACAATATATAAAGTATGATTGGATGAGAAAATATTTGTATGGAAAAGATGAATAATATTAATAATATATATGATTTAGTTTACCAATAATGGTTTTCACATATTTTAGTCCATATATCTATATTAGTATATAAAGGTAAACCAAGAAATTTTGGTTAAAATTGCTAATATTATTCTAAATGTTAATTGGTCATTTGAATTTGAGTAGACTGGTTGAGATCGGAATGTGGACATAATATAAAGTATGATTGAATGAGGAGGATTTGCATGAAAAGCTTAGTAATTAGATCTCTAAATTAAGTCACTACTAATAGTCTAGACTTATTTTAGGAAATTTATATTGGTGTATAAATCTAAATCAAGACAAATTGCTTAAACGTAATATTAACACAAATTTATTATATGCAGGATATGTTGGTAGTGAGAGTTTAATTTAGTAAGCTTTCGATTATAACGCATTAAGCAATTATTGTAACTATGGCATTTTTAAATTACTAATATATAAGTTACTAATATATAAGTTAATGCTTCTATATAAATCAATCATGTTTAAAAATAAGAAGGTGCATAATGATAACAACTATAATGAGACACGTGTACTTATAACCTGCAATGGATTTGAAATCCTATAAGTGTGATGTACAAAGTATATTAAAGGCGGGTAATTCAAATTTACATATTTGAACAGAGGCTATGTGTCATCTAGAGTAAAATGCAATCCTGAGAAAAGTCAAACATTTCTCTGCAGCCAATGAAGCCCATTTTGGTATTACATTCACTATTGAAACCACGGAGGCAAGTTGTATAATGTCATTACACTGACCAGACAAATCAAAATAGCACAATTTAAAATTTAGTATATATATAAGGAATTAAAAAATGAAATCAGCCAAAGATAAAATAAGAATGAGTTGAAATACATAAGTACCTGTATGAAATACTACTACAGAGTTATTATTCGATAACAGTGGTGACACTTTTATCATTCTGCGGAGGGAAAAAATTTATTATCAGTAAAAATGATAAAAAACATTACGTTGTAGTCCAAATCAGAGTACCACATTGGAATAAGTACCTGTATAGTTACCACATTGGAATCAGCAGCGGCTGGGGCATCACATAGCAGGTCCAAATCGGAGTCAGAATTGTAGTCCTTTAAATAAACATTAAATACTTATAAATTAACAACAAAAATTATAAAAAAGGGAAAACTATACAAATGCAATGCAGTTAACTGTACAACACCTCAGTTTCCGATATATCTCCTGCCTTAAGTTGATCGATCTTTGCCTGCTTCTCTGATATCATATTAACACAATACACCGTGCCACCACCAGATGGGCTCAGCATGGTGCGGTCAATTTTAAATAGAAGATCCCAGCAAACCAATTGGGATATCTCCTCTTGACAGCTTTTCGGCCCCAGCTTGTCCTAAAACAACACCAATAAAAAAATTGTGGAATTACTTATATAGAGCTATAAAAAATACAAAACAAAACTTAAACTATAGTAAGGACTGTTACCATATCCATATGTCAATAAACTCTCCGGCTGACTTTCCGATTAAACGCTGACATTCCGCATCCCACAACATTATGTTAGCATAACCCCTCTGGTGTTTCATTCTTCAGCAAATACTGTATCGCCAAACCCCTCCAGAAATCTTATTTAACAGCCAATAAGAAAATAACAACTAGACTAGAGACTGGTCTCTGGTCTAGATAAATAGAATTATTCCATCAAAAACCTCGTTTAGGAAAAACACAGTGGGAAAAATCTACCAAACTAAGGAGAAAAGAACACAATTAGTTTTGATCAACTTTAGAGTGTCCAAGTGCTACCTCATTAATACTTTGTTAGAAAAACCCAATGGGACAAAAACCGATAGAAGGAAAAAGAGTACAGTTGCTCTCCTTGATTTCAGCCACAATGGTTCTCATGTTTAGCCATCCATATCTCTCAAATATCTTCAATACTTTAAAATATATTTTTGCTTCAGGCAGTGTCAACTCTTTAGAAATTTTCTATTGAGGGTCAATATTGTATATACCACAGATATTTATTATACAAAGAAAATGCCTCGTTAAAACTCACAAGGAAAAAACTCAGTGGGAAAAAATCCAAGTGAAGGAAAAAGAGTACATTATTCTTTGGATACGTTATCGATGTCGCCTCGTTAAAAATCTTGCTAGGAAAACCCGATGGGACAATACCTTAGTCAAGGAAAAAAGAGTACAACCCGTATCTCCCTCATATTAACTGGTAACGTATACAAAAACTTTAAGTTCTTTATATGCTTCATGCAAGCATACCAAATATAATGATATATTTTCATATATTGCCAGTCGAATGAAACTTTAGGTTTCATGATCACTGACCACATATTTAATGCTCTTTTAGCATAAGTATTGATAGTAATATTATTGACATTGTAACAATCTACATGCTTGTCTTTTTATCTTGGCCAATTGACAGGGTCTTTTGGATACGTTATCGATGTCGCCTCGTTAAAAATCTTGCTAGGAAAACCCATTGAGACAAAACCTTAGTCAAGGAAAAAAGAGTACGATGCGTATCTCCCTCATATTAACTGGTAACGTCTACAAGAACTTTAAGTTCTTTATATGCTTCATTCAAGCATACCAAATATAATGATTTATTTTCATATATTGCCAGTCAAATGAAACTTTAGATTTCACTGTCACCCACCACATATTTAATGCTCTTTTAACATAAGTATTGATCGTAATATTATTGACATTATAACAATCTACAAGATTGTCTTTTTATCTTGGCCAATATTCAATATCAACAATTTTGATGAAATTGATTCATCATCCTCGCTATTTATTGGGCTCATGAGCATGTGTAGTCGACTATTATCTCTTGCCGATTCCATTTGATCACAGTATAGACATAACTTACTGAGATCTCTTTCTTCTAGTAATTTCAAGTATCTGGGCCTCTTTAGGCTTTTATTAATTAGTTATGTCTATATGCTTTTCTAGAGTATATATGCCTCAATAAGACCATCCCAAATATCTGCTCCATATTCTTCTATGGATATTTATTTTGGAATCGACTGCGTCTTGCTTCAGGCATGCCATTAATATCTCAAATCCTCTTATAGATGTTATACCAATCCAAGATGGAGCATTTAACATGGTATATCTATTGGTAACTATGCAGCTAGTAATCTGAAATACATACTATTACAAACTTCAAGTTTGCATTATACATGCAAGGATTACAATTACCCATTTCATATACTTCTTACCAACTATCAATTTCTCCCCATAATGTTGAGAAGACTGTTCAATTTAAGAAATAGTCAGAAAAATGTGATACAATATATCATCTTTCATAGATGAAGCATACAAGTAGGAATTAAAATCCAATTTGTATTTTCAACATTATAATAATATCCATCTTACCTTTTCTGGTGGGGCGACTATACATATCGCATTTATCAACTTTAGATGGAGACTTCTGACTATAAGCCAAATATAGAAGATATCATATATTACATCGGCATGTTATAAGAATACTGCTGTAAGTGAAATATCAATATCACTTAAACACAAATGATTGTTCTCAATTAATGGTATAGCAAATAACTTGAGGCGTATAATATTATTTTGCTAACCATAGGCAATTAATATCTCAACCAATATATGAATAATTAATGACTTTTGGGATAAAATTCACTAGCAAAATACATATGTCTTACTATATCTGGAACTTTTGCTCATAATCAATCAATTGAGCAAATATTCTCGTAAACTTCTAGTTACGAGTTTGACATTTGACCTCTAATGGATCCAAATTCATAAATAATCTAGAAGATTTACATGGAGGGTTAGTGAACCCACACAATGCACCTGAATATTTTCCAAAGATAGTTGGAACTCAGTTCCAATTAGCTTGTGATTATTAATAATCAAATTGCTTGAGAACTTGCAGCACACGAGAATTCTTTTTAATGGAAGAATCATCTAATCTTCACATGATTCTCGATAATTCTTATTATCAACAAACTGGGATAGTCTAACCGGTCATAATAAAATTCTATAATATTGAACTTTTGGTCCAATATAGCAAGTAATGTATTTGAACAACACAGCCAAAACTTTTTGAGTAAGAGACATTAGATTTTCAGCCAAACATATGCCGCAAGGGAGAATACTGATAATAGGTTGTTGACTTTATACGAACCATTAGTATGGCATGTAATATGGCATGATTCCAAATAGAAGTTAGGAGTTAGACAATGGTCCAGCAATTAGTTGAAGACAGTTAATAAACAGTTCCGTTTTACCATTTTGAGTATTGACATGAGCAACTAAATGTCCGACCTCAATTCCATTTGTCATGCAATCGAATGTTTGGGATCAAAATTCACTAGCATTATCAAGATGAATATTTTTCTGATTGAGGATTTGGCCTTTTTAGTTTTATTCTATGAGAAAGTAGTCTAGTAAATACAACATTTCTAGCAGAAAGCAAGTGAATATAGGACCATCTAGTCGAAACATCGACCAGTATCATAAATTAATAAATGGCTCATATAGTAGGTATATTAGCCCATATATCTCCATGAATTCTTTCCAAGAAAATTGAAAATTAAATATTAACCTTCATATTGGAAGGTTTGACGACTAACTTGCCTTGCGCACAAGCATCACATGGAAACTATTTGCTAAAAGAAACTTCTGGTTCTTTAGGTTGTACTTATGTGAATTATCTGTCGCATCATAGTTACTCATGTATGTGCAAATCTATCATGCAAAGGTTTAAATCCCTTTCGGTAAACGAACTTTAGGTTCGTGACATGGTTTGTCTCAATTATGAACGTATAATTTATTCCAGATAGCAATGCCGATAATTTTTCCTCTATCTACTTTTGGCCAAATACAAAAGAATTTGTATAAAAATGTTATTATCTTTTTGCACTATCTTAATGTAGTATCCATTGGATATCTTTAAAAATTTGCAAACTTCTCTTGAATTCGCTAAAGTAAAGTGCATCATCAATATATAATTTAGTATTATTTGTCAAAATAATACAAGCTCTTCTGGAGCTTTGATATCTAAAAGCCTATGAGTCAGAAGTGAGAGCCGTCACTTTCTTCTTGAAGTATGTCATACCTACCTCAACTTTCCTTATTGGTCAACTTCCAACAATCGAGATATTAAGCAGAAAAGAGGTCATGAAATTTGTTACTCAAGTCTTTTACTAAAATTCTTTCCCAGGTGCATGCGTCCTTCCTGCAGGTGCATGCATTTTCTGGGCAGCTTATAAAATTATCTAAATCTTTTCTATTTTAATTAAAGTGATGTCATTTTACTAAAATTCTTTCCCAAGTGCATGCACCCTTCTCGCAGGTGCGTGCACTTTTTGGGCAGCTTACAAAATTATCTAATCTTTTCCATTTTAATTAAAGTGACGTCATAATTTTTCTTGGATTATTACAAGTTAAGTTTGAATTGTTTGTTCTATGTTATACTACAAGTAGTAATAGTACTAATAATAATAATAATAACAACAACAACAACAATAATAATAATAATAAAGACACAAATAATAAAATTTTTTTTTTGCGTCTTTTCATTGATGAACAATTTAGTAAATAAGGAAAATGTGGTGTGCTAAGTAAATGGTGTAGTAGCAATATAATTGCCCTTACAAGAACACATTCATGGTGGGAATATAACTCACCATAATTAAATTGCGGTGCAAGAAACAAAATGTGTAGTGTTAGAATTATCCTTTTACATTTCTTCTTTTTACTTTTACTAGTTGTATACCGGTGCGTTGCACAGAATAGAATAATTAGCCAAAAAATACGTAGTAATTTGAAAAACTAAATAATTATAATTTTATTGTGTACTACTCGTTCATATACATATGTTACTAATATACATAAATATAATGAAATTGAAACGAACAATATTTTCACTTGATACAAAGCTAATTAAATTATCATTCTTAGAACAATACTCTTATGTAATAAATAAAAATGAGAATGAGGAATTTTTATAAAATTAATTTCATATTGAGTATGGAAACTAAGAAACCATGAAAAAAATGGGACACGAAATTTATACAACTTCAGAATTACCCTACACCCACATCCTTAGTCAATATGGCATGGATGATATTCATTTATTCGAATGAATTATTTTCCACCTTCATTCTCTACTATATATTCTTGAAAAAATTATTTTTCGCATTTCCTTATCACTATTCAGAAAATCTACTCTAAAAAATTTAAAGTACACAGTCTCTTATTATAAAAGACTCAAGGGAAACAATATTACAACAAATAATAAATTCTATATGATTCACCGTTTATCCCTAACAATAATTTTTAACCATTTTTTGTTCTAAAAAGAATTAAAAGAATTTTTTTATTTTTGCTCTAAATCATTATCATCAAATATTATTACTATTGTATCCACTCAACTAAAATTTTTACCACTATATAGGTTCTCAGAAAAATAAATAATAAATTAAGTAATGTACTAAACATATAGCCCTAGATTTTATGACATGTGGTTTATCGTATTGAATTAAAGTAAAAATTTTGAAACTGATTTAATTTTACTTTATTATTATATCATCAATCTTACGGTAGGCACTTAATCGAAATAAAAAGTCTCAATAACCCAATATTTGAAATTTGTCTATCAACTGTTAGAATTTTGTAGAAATAATAAATCTTTGAAGATAGCCTAAAAACTAATAGAATATATATAACAAACATTAATATATAACAAATGACATATTATAAATTTTTATATATTATTATAAAATAAAATAATAGTAAAATGTAACAAATGCATAAGTATTACTTTTTCTCTAAACAGAATTAATAAATATTACTATTACTATTATTATTATTATAAAATAAAATAAAATAAAATAAAAAATAAAAGTGGGATAGTGATTTTAGCGGGAAAACTTGCTTATGACTACTTTCCTACTTTAATATATACTATGATTAATCATATTAAACTATAATATTTTGATTTTCTTGTTGTTAACTAATTGTTACTATGTGCTTACTTGATATGGAATGCTATTAGTTGCCTTTAATAGGAGTTGTAAAAAGACCCAACAAACTCGATACCCACGAGTACCCGATTCTGTTAAGATAGAGAGCAGTCGACTAAATAGATAATTCAGTCGGGGATGAGATAAAAAAATTGACCTGACTTAATAATGTACCGAGGAAGAGTGTGATAATTTTTACTTGTACCCGGTCCATTTACCTTTTTTGGACAAAAATAATAATATTTACTAAAAACTCTAATGGTTTGAAAAGTAAAAAGATGATAAAAATTATCAAGAAAGCTTAGTAATTTCAGTTGTAATTTTAATGTTTAGAATACTATTTAATAAACAAAAAATGAAAATAGAAATATATAAATATATTTAAATTGGCTAATAAATGGGTAATATGAATTACATATACTAACCCTTCCCCGACCCGTCCCCGATTTAAGTAGTGATGAGGAAAAAACTTATATGTGCGTTAAAGGGTGTAATACGTATACCCGATCCCAACCCGACCCCTTGTTATTCTTATATCTCAAGAAATTAAACATTTTATTTTTCTCCGTGGCTATACTATGAATTTTGTAAACTATGAAGTGTTAATTAAACTATATTTGTCATATGCAAAAGAAGTAACGTAATAATTAACGACTTGATTTAAAAGCATATAAACAATAATTAAAAATTAATGCATTAACTAAAGATTAAATAGTTTAATACAAATTACGAAATACTTTTTAGATAAAATATGCATATTAAAAAGATTTTAAATTAAAAAATCAAAAAACATTGAATATAAATTAATCTAACAAAATATTTAAGAAGATAAGATGCATCCAACAAAATATTTAATCAAAATATTTGAAGATAAGAATAGACAAGTATCATAATTCCTAACAAATTGAAAAAATAGAGAAATATTAATTTATAATGTACCGCAGAATCTACTTAACATGTAAAAAATGTCTAAAATGTCCTCACTTGAGACAGTTTTGGAGGGAAAACTGCGGTACACAGGTACCGCAGACTAATCTGCTTTTATATATATACAGATAAGATAAGATAAGATAAAACAAGATATAAGATAAGATAAGATACCATATCCCCGTCTTTTATCCAAAATTTTTTTAACAAATTCAATTTGGTCCTTAAATTTGTTGTCCATTAAAAACAAATAATTGACACTCCAACTTTCTAAATGATTTATCTCTTTTAAATAATTTTGTATAAATGATCTCATTCAATCCCAACATTAAGTTCATTTAATAATTTGCAAATCGTGATTCTTATAAAAGATTCAATTAATATAAAATTATTTGTCCAATCAAATAGTTTTAAACGAACTTGAAAGAAGTAGAAATCAAGTCCACACTAACAAATTTTGCACGTGATGTATTCATTTATCTTTTTCTTTTCTTTTCTTTTTTTTTTTTTTTTCTTTTTTGGGTTGGGGGGGTGTTTAAGTATTTGGGGTCACTACCTTCCTTTTTTTCCAGCATTAGTTAACACACACACACACACACACATATATATATATATATATATTGACATATTATCATAACGTGCAACAGGCGTTTGATTGAGTAGTGTGGTAATAAGCTTGATTAATTTATTGATACTAATTATAAGTTTCCATGCAAAGACCAAAATTGTCAGTTCATGTGATTAGTGATGTTTAAATAGATAATAACTAACCTTTTTTTTTCTGTCAATAAAGATAACTAACCTTTTGAGTCCTGGATGTTCTGATTCCACGAGATGACCTAATGTCTTTATGACCTAATGTCTTTTCAATTAAGTTCATTCAAATGTCAAATGAATATGGATATTAACGTGCTAGTAGTGAATTGTATATTTAAATAGTGGATATTGCATAATTAGAGTGATGAAGAAAGTGTCAAGATATTGAAGAAATGCAAAGAAGCAATATTACGTAATGGCAACGGTAGAAAGGTAATTATTGTTGACATGATTCTGGACACCCAGAAAGGAGAACGTCAAGAAATCGAAACTCAACTCTTTTCCAATATGCTTATGATGGTTAATTTCACGTAAAAGAAAGAACTAAAAGAGAGTGGACAAAGATCTTTTACCGTGCTGGTTTTAGTGACTACAAGATATGTATTAAGCATGATATGTATTAAGACTTGCTAGTTTGTGATCATGATATATCATAAATGCTTGTCGAAGGAAATGTTTGTATTCATTACGTTAAATGCCCGTGGATGTTAAGCATGCTTTTATTTTATTTTATTTTTTTATAGGTAGGATGCTTTTAAATTAATTAGTTTATCAATATAAGTTACAAATACCTATATCTATATCATCATCATAATCTTTTTTCTTTTCTATGAGAGAAGGGGTGAAACATCGAACACGAGTGAAAATCTCACTATGTGATATGCCCTAAGTTGAGATAATTGAAAATTTCAATTTCAATTAAAATAAAATTTACAAAGACGTGGAATTAATATTCATACAACTCGTTGGATTTGATCAATCCTTATCCCAACCTACCAAAGGAATCTTTCCATCAGCCACTCTCCCACAATTTGGTACAAGCAACAAAAAAAATCCATAAATGTAAAATTTGGACTCGTGTGATAGTAATCATCATTTAATATGGGGTGAACGGCCATACATTTTTTTTTTCAGGAAATGGATTTCATTGAATTAAAATAAAGGGATACAAGATGGATATATATGTCTATTAGTGCAAAACTAGTGCATCACTCATGCGTTATAAAAAACTAAAAGTTCTCAAAAATTTATAATCATAGTATATTAACAAAACAACGCGCCCGTAAATGTACCAATTTTTCTATGAAAATTGATCGGGCTCCATTTTTGGAGCCCAATGAGTCGGTAATATTGGCCCAACTAAATGCACTATTCATCGATTAATTGAGCCCAACTAAATGCACTCCCATTTTCTGCGGGCCACACTGAATTCTTTTGAGCCCTCCTTTACACCCCGTAGACAATCCAAAAATTCAGACGCAAAGCAACCTACCGTCCTCCTCCCTCCCGTTGACGACCCAGAACCCTCGCCCCACTGCTACGCTCTCGCCGGACCTCAGAGGAGAACTGACACGCCCCATCCTAGACTATCTTATTAGGCCTGACATGTAGCGTGCGTCGACGATGAATACCAGTTTGACCTAGACCGACCGCCAAGGTAAACTAAGCCTTGTCTTGACACTGTACAGACTTTTGAACTAAAATGATTTTATAAAAATTTTGACTGAGTCTCCCATGTAAAATAGGCTTATCCAACCTATGATAAACTCAAAAATCCACAACCAAATCCATAAATAATAATTCTCAACGCCATCCATCCAATAAAACTCTAAAGAATGCAAAATAGTTTTACACTTTACCTGACATCAAAATCAATTTTAAAACATATGCAATACTCAATGTTTCTAACTAGTATGAGAATGAAGATATGAAATATGTCAATGTCTCATGAGATGACAAATTGCACTATGCTGTACAATTCTGAACGTGGTAGTAAATTCTGATGGTGCAGGCAAATCTCACTCTACTCAAGCTCGATCACCTCCTGATAAGAAAAACGTTAGAAAATATATGAGCTTGTAACTCAGTGAGTGAATAAGTTTGCAAATACATATATATAGCTTTTCGTATTATTTAATTTCTAAAAATTCCGCTGAGCTTCGTAATACATAAATATAACTGAATTCGTTGGAAACCATCTAGTTAACTTGCAAGTGAAGTATTGAATTATGAAAATGTTGAGAATACTATGAATAGAATCTGAGAACTTGAACTGAATCATATAATTTCTTAATATACTGTAAACTGAGTTATAAAAGTTGGAATTTAGATAATTTCTTATAACTAGAAAATTCGCACCAAAAGTACTGCTAAGCAATAGCACACATGTGCAGAGTGATCTCGATGTACAAGGCATACTACTTAGAACTAAGTGATACTGATAACTGAATAACTGGATAACTGGTCATACACGCACAGAGCAAGCCCCAAAGGCAAACACCACCATACACGACTCAAAGCCTTTGTGTGTATGACGATGGGTCTCAAAGACCTATATATAACTGATCATGCACCATGAAACAAATCACACAATGCAGAGCAGGAAATCACTGAAACTAGTCAATACACCGTGGAACGAATAACACGATGCAGAGCGGGTAATGATCACACATGTACTTTGGTGGTTTTAAAAATAATTCTTATAATATGCTTTCACAAACATTTGATAAACATAATAATATAAATTCTTTTCCAAATCTTTATTCTCATAATGTAAAACATCTCACAAGCATGATAATTATAATAGCGTAATTTTCCTGAAATTGAGAATCTATAGAAATAATGAAATATTTCATGAAATACTATAATAGTTAAATAGTGCAAAACTTGGAAAAAATCATTTTTCCACTCACAGAATTATAGCTACAATCTAGCGTGGCTGATAGGCTTTCCCAATCTTCTCGTCACCAACTGAAACAATGAGAATATTCATTTACTTAAAGTACCACCATAATTCCTTCGAAAATGTCATAACATGAGAATTCACAAATAATCACTTCCAACTTATATTTAACATCCCACTACTACTCATTGTTAAACACCATTTTAATTCTTAAACTACTATTTAAGCATATTACACCATAATCTCCAACCTCAACATCCATGCAAATTTAAAAAGAAATCCACTAGATAAAATTTCCAACTCATTATTTACTCATTTTTCATCACCATTTCACTATAATTCGCATTCACCAACTACAATCCACAAAATCCCCAAATTTAATATTCTAAGGTTCATAGCAATATCCTAATAATTTACAATTGAAGTTGTTAACTTAAAACTCATCCTTTATATAACATATAGAACAATTTATCAAACCTCAATCTATAAAAATAAGCCATAAAATTAACATTTAGTACCAAATACATAAATTCTAAAAATCGCTACTTAACTTACCTCTTTAGATTTATAAAAGAAAATTCAACACCCATAAATTAAGCTATGTCAAAAAGTGCAAAAGCCTCAAATTTCCTCACCCTTTCCTTCCTTTTCTTTTTCTTTTCCTTTTTCCCGTTTATTTTCCTCTTGTTTCGGCCGAAATCGGGAGGATGAGTGTATGTTTTGTGTGTTTGTGTGTGTTCTTTGACCAAAATGCAAGAATCTTGGTATTAAAGGGAATTTTCACTTGAGGTCCCTCAACTCTTTTAAGTCCTATAAGTTGATCTTCAATTTACAATATTTTGTATATAAACCCACCAATAATTTCTTATTCACTTTGACACCTTTATGGCTTGGAATTTGACCCAATAATTTGACTTTGACCAAGCATGTAGTAGAAAGTAATTTTTGGAAAATTCGGATTGTAACAAGAACACACATGAAGACAATTAATTATAGAAGGAGAAAGCCGTGTAGATTTACAATATCCACGTTGAAATTACATTGCATTTTCTTCTAGACTTGTATAAATTTCATCTCAAGAACTTGAGATGTTCTAAGTGCAGTTGCCAGTTGGTATAAGCACGCCATCTTTGAATGTGTTATTAGCTTCAAAATTTGCTTCTTGTAGTGACTTTTCTGCTGCTGTTGGAAGAAAAGAAGCGGAAGAATCTGTGATTAGATTGCAAATTAAAATTCAAACTGGAAAATGGAAATCTAGAAGACTAGCACTGGAAGAAGAATAATGGGAGGTTCTTCAGTGACCTATAAAAGTCGAAGATTAATTACCTTTGGCTAATTATATTCACAACACAAAATTTAGTAACTGCACCACACATCAATTACATTTAAAATCCTTTAACTTCATAAATTTTAGTATTTAGATTCTTAACTTTTTTATCTCGTAGTTTTAATATTTATTTCACATACAGTGATATCTATCGTGTAAAAACTCTGGCTAAACAAAAACTAAATATTTTAAATAAGTATAATAGTGAAAAAATATAAAAGTAAAACAACAAGTTTTCTCATGATTTTGAATATATTATCAAAATTTTTTGAATGAAAATTATTATTAAAAAGAAGAAGACCTAATTAATGAATAACTAGTTTTTCACCCGTCCGATGCAGGGGAAGAAAATTTCAAAATATTTTAATTTATTATAAGGATTTGAGAAATTACATGCCCACACATGTTTAAAAAAAAGATGAAAATTTTGACATCGTAGTATAATACCATATATTTTTAATTTTATTTTAAAAATCTTTTAATTGTTGATATTTATGTTTTATTATTTTATTTTTTGCAATCATAAATATATTTTATTTTAATATTTTCATATGATATAAATAATCAATTCATAAAAATCAATTATTAACTTTGTTTGTGTGCACCAAGACCCATGTGGCAAGATGATATCTTAGTCAACTCTTAAACTCATGAATAAATATTCGATTCCACATTTTTCTTACTTACTTATATAGGAAATCTTACTTTTAACGATAAGCATTTTAGTCTAGAAACTTTTCCCGACCCACTTTTAACAACCAAAATGACCATTTTATGATCAAAGTATCGTTGTTAAATGTGATATTTTTTGTTATAATTAATTAAATATCCTTAAGTAAACTTATATCAATAACCTTACCTTTATGTATTCTTAATATAAAATTTTCTCTCTACTACCGCAATTAATATCTATAACCCTTTTATCTTCGTTATTTTTTTCACTTATCTCTTCTCTAGATTTTATTTCATGTGGCTCACAAGTTGCATTGCAACGTCCATTTCCTTGATTTCCTTTGGCACTCCAATATATGAGCTATTCATATTTCTAAGAAATATAATTGACAACAAAATTTTTTTCTTTTTTTTTTTGAAAAAAAAAAGGTAAAGAAAGAAACAAAAAATCCAGCATGGTAGTAATTGTTTGGAAAAGTTTTTTTGTCTTATTATCTCTCATTCTTTTATATTGAACACCCTAATTGACGATTTAAATAAAACTCAAAAAAGTATCTTGATAAAAAATTAAAATTTTCTTAATCATGAGTTCAAGGAAAAAGAGAGAATACGTGACTTTCAGTTTTAATAGACACATAAGTATTAAGAATTAATGAGTGAAGATTTCTCTTTAGGAGAAACTGCATGAAAGTGATCAGTTGAAGGGAGAAAATTAGGGGCTATTTGGCTAAACTTAATTTGTTAACACTTACTTATTGACTCTGGGCTTAGATGAGCTAGGTAAAATGTACAAGAATGTGACAAAGTTGGGATTTAAAATAAATTTCACAAAATTAGGATCAATATCATTGGCTTCGATCTTAAAATAACTTGAACCTTCAAAATTGAGATTTCACAAACTCTCGACTCACGAATAAGTTTACTAAAATTTGATTTTCGCTTAGTTTTAAAAATTCAACTTATTCAAAGTCAGACGAGCGCGAGACATTAAATTATTTCTGTGACCAATATCATACATAAATAATAAATAGTAGACGAAAAGATAGTAGTGACACAACTTAACTTAGTAAATTCATAAGGACTTAAATTTTCGTTTATAAAAATTTTCGATCGCTAGAAAGAAAGTGTCAAGATATTGAAGAAATGCAAAGGAGCAATATTATGTAATGGCAACAGTAGAAAGGTAATTATTGTTGACATGATTCTGGACACCCAGAAAGAAAAAGGTCAAGAAATTGAAACTCAACTCTTTTTTGATATGCTTACGATGGTCAATTTCACCGGAAAAGAAAGAACTAAAAGAGAGTGGACAAAGATCTTCTACAGTGCTGGTTTTAGTGACTACAAGATAATCGGTGTACTTGGATTGCGGTATATTATTGAAGTTTATCCATGATATGTATTTAACACTTGCTAGTTTATGATCATGATATGTATGTCATAAATGCCTGTAGAAGGAAATGTTTGCACTCATTATATTAAATGCTCGTGGATGTTAAGCATGCTTTTATTTTATTTGTTATGGGTAGGAGCTTTTAAATTAATTAGTTTATCAATATAAGTTACAAATATCTATATCTATATTATCATCATAATCTTTTTCCCCCTTTTATTTATTTATTTATTTTTTTTTTTTGAATTATTGGTATTACAAATTAGAGAAGGGGTGAAGAGGATGTGATTCGAGCACGAATGAAAATCACGATAAGTGATATGCCCTAAGTTGAGATAACTGAAAATTTTTATTTTACTTAGGGTGTGTTTGATTGCTATAGTTTTCCATGGAAAATTCCAATTTTTCATCTAAATTCTCACTTTTGTGCTGTTTGATTGACTTTTTTTTTCCATGAAAATTATTTTATAATATTTGATCACGTGACTATATTTTCCAGATAAACAAAAAAAAATATTTGTTTTACAAGGAACTAGAGTTTCATATTTTTTAAAACATTAGATTATTTTTTAACTTATAAAATATAAAAAATTGAAAGACACACACACGTGAATTGAGAGTTTCTCATTTCTTTTTCTTTTTTTGGGATTTTATGTAATATGACATTTTTTACCAATGTTAACGAATATAAGATCTTATAATCATTTCAAATTTTCTAATTATGGATCTTTATTGAAATTTATAACTTTGTTTTATCTTCATATTCATGCACAAATCACTCACTGGATTTCTTGTAATTTCTTTTTTAGTATAACCTTCTACTTATCAGGTGCATTACTGGGATAGTTGCTAGCCCCAAAATTATTCATTGAGTCATAAGTGGTAAACTGTCTGACGAGACAATAATCATCACAAAGTCTCACTTTATGTACCCTATCTTCATAACCATTCTCAAACATTCTCATCATATCATCATTGTGCATGAAAAATCATGCATGACAAAAGCTTGACACTAGTTATCTTTTTTTTACTCATCATGGTTTGATTTTATCTCAAATATAAACATATATTTAGCTCAAAATTGGACCTTGCGTAGTTTTGACAAATAAAAAAATTTAGCAAATAAAAAATACATAGAAAAAGGTACAATATATATATATATATATAACTTGAAAATTTCTATAAAAAAGTGATTATCAAATAATAAAATTTGGTAAAAAAAATTGTTTCGATGGAAAATAATACCTATTAAACATCAAAAGATGGAAAATAACTATTTCTCGGTGAAATATTAAGCCAATCAAATATGTGTAATTAACATTTCCCATGAAAGTTAATTCTAGAGAATTTAATTACCTAAAATTTATTTTATTTCCAATGCATTTTCTACCTTAATAAAATTAACAGCGAGCTGGAATTAATATTCATACAACTCGTTGGGTTTGATCAATCCTTATCCCTACCTACCCAAGGAATCCTTCCATCAGACACTCTCCGCAATTTGGTACAAGCAACGAAAAATTCCATAACGGTAAAATTTGGACTACATGTGATAGTAACTTAATCACCATTTAATTTGAGAAAGCCGTGCAGATTTGCAATATCCACGTTGAAATTACTTCGCATTTTCTTCTAGACTTGTATAAATTTCATCTCAAGAACTTGAGATGTTCTGAGTGTTGGGTTTGTTGTCAAAAATAATCTAAAGTTGAAAAGATCGGAAGAGCGAAAAAAGAAGAATCTTAGGAGGAAAAAAAATCCAAATCATAGAAGGATTGTCTTGTCTTCCAAGAAAATGAAGCCTATAAATAGAGATGTTTTCTTCTTCTTTTATACACAAGTGGTACAAGTGAGTTGAGAGAAAAATTAGTGAGTCTAGCACTTTAAAGAGTTTTCTTATAACTCTGTCGTTTATTCAAATGGTAGAAAATTAAGTGTGGTAAAACTCGGGGTGCCACTTGGGTCGAGTCAAAGAGTCTTGTGAAGAAAAATAGTAGCCTAGCGTCTTGGGATTTCTTTAATTCTTTGCGGGTTAGGCAAAGAGTATAAATTGGTAGATGCAGTAAAGTTTAGTATATTTTTCTTGTTGTACTTTTGGAATTAGTTTGGCAAGTGAAAATTCAGTATGGTTGTAAGCGACTTTAATCATAAAGTGGAAAGTTTTGACAGTCCGTTAAATTTGTCTTCCTTCTTTTATTTTTCTTGTCTCAATTAAATTCCTTAAACAACGGTCCTGCGGGCGTAATCGGGGAATTTGCCTTAATTCCCAACAGTGATATTAGAGCGTCAGGTTTTGTTTAAAGTGGAGCAGAGGAAAAATATAACGTACGAAGTGGTGAGAATCAAGTTTGACTTGTGGTTAGAACAAGTCTGAAATTTAGTGATTCTGATTGGGCGATTTAAAGCGTTCAAAGGAAAACGGTCCCTATATTTTGACAAAGTTGTTAGAGCCAGCATGAACGATGGTGATTGTGAAGATTTAGATTTGAAAACTGGAAACAGGATGTGTCTTCATCTAGCCAATAATGTTCTTGTAAATATTAATGGAGTATTTGCTGTGAAGGAACTGTGAGGTCAATTTGGAGAGGTGTATCTGGCAAAGGGTTTTTCAAATTTATTGCACTTGAAAAAATTGTTTAGTTCTTTACGAATTGGTGTAGGTACAAAAATTTTCAATGGGCTCGTCTGGAAACATGTGGGTGTGGCAACTTGTTGGTGTTGTAGACTGGCTGACCACGTAAGAAAACATTGTCCAGGTGGAGCAGGTTCAGTTACTGTTCGGATTTGGACAATCCGACTCGTTTGGTGTGAGGGCGGTGGAGATGTGTTATGAGGTATGTGGGTACATCATTATGGTATGTCGCTAGGTGCCATAGTAAAAGATGTGTGTTACTTTTAGCGGTTGTATTTACACACAGTATTGGTTGGCGATGATGCAATGTGTGTGTTTGTAGTAATGTCGATGGCTGATGAGCTCTCTGAAAAGCCAACGAGAGAGTTGCACCACAAATTTCAGCAGGTTTATTTCGACATTGAGCCGATGAAATGCTTGAAATTTGTTGTTAATTCTAAGTGGTTATACTCATGTGGTGGAGTATACGAATATCAAAGTGTGTCAAAGGCTTGCTAGGTAATTTTGCAAGTATTGTGTACAAGACAAGAGAAGATGAATATTTTAGCTTATTTTGGCAATGTGGAGATTGTTGGATTTGTTGTCAAAAATAATCCAAAGTTGAAAAGGAAAAGGAAAGGGAAAGAAGAAGAATCTTAGGAGGAAAGGAATCCAAATCATAGAAGGATTGTCTTGTCTTCCAAGAAAACGAATCTTATAAATAGATATGTTTTCTTCTTCTTTTATACACAAGTAGTACAAGTGAGTTAAGAGAAAAATTAGTGAGTCTAGCAACTTGAAGAGTTTTCTTGTAACTCTTTGTGATTTGTTCAAAGGGTAGAAAATTAGATGCAGTAAAACTCAGGTGCCACTTGGATTGGGTCAAAGAGTTTTGTGAAGAAAAATAGTAGCCTAGCGTCTTGGGATTTCTTTAATTCTTCGTGAGTTAGGCAAATGGCAGAAATTGGTAGATGCAGCAAAGTTTGGTATATTTTTCTTATTATACATGGGGAATTGGTTTGGCAAGTGAAAATTTTATATGGTTGTAAACGACTTTAATCATATAGTGGAAATTTTTTGACAGTCCGTTAAATTTGTCTTCGCTCTTTTATTTTTCTTGTCTCTATTAAATTAAATTTGTCTTCTCTCTTTTATTTTTCTTGTTTCAATTAAATTCCTTGAACAATAGTCCTGCAGACGTAATCGGGGAATTTTGCCTTAATTCCCAACACTGAGTGCAGTTGACGCTCTTCCGATCGCGCCATCTTTGAATGCGTTATTAGCTTCAAAATTTGCTTCTTGTAGTGACTTTTCTGTTGCTGTTGGAAGAAAAGAAACGGAAGAATCTGTGATTAGATTGCAAAATAAAATTCAAATTGGAAAATGGAAATTTAGAAGACTAATTACCTTTGGGTAATTTTATTACCACAGAATTAATTCATTCTCTCACCACATTTTTCTTATTTACTTAAATATCCTTAAGTAAACTAACATCAATAACCTTACTTTTATATATTCTTAATACAATTGTTTTCTCTACCACCACAATTAATATTTATAACCCTTTTAAGCAATAAAGATTAATTGGGTCGGACCATACATGGTCTAAGAAATTGAAACGGCGAATAGTTGGGCTGATGTGCTTGAATGTTGATTGATTCTATTGAATTGATTATGTTGGAAGATTGAATTAATTGTGGTGGAAGAAGAGAAAATCAAGACTAAAAGGTATTAATTTTGTGGTATAATAATATATTATTATCATATTTTTTATAACTTTTAAAAGGTAGGTTATTAGTGTAAATTAAATGTGGTGATTTAATTAAAATGATAAGTTATTTGTGGTGGATATATAATGTGGAGGGGAGAAAAATTATTGTAGTGGTAATATAATTACCCATTTCCTTTCACCAAAAAAAAAAAGAAAAAAGAAAAAATGAAAAGGAGAAGAAAGAAGAAAAAAACGCACACTCATATTTGACAATCACCGCACACCTATATTGATTGAGATCAGCATTAATTAGGTTTGTATTATTTAATATACTTTTTATTCTACTCAGTTCATGATCTCACATCTATTATATATATGGAAGCCATCTCAAGTATTTTGGAATTGAACAAGAAATGGCAATGTCTAATGGTAAGCAATCATCAAGCATAGAGCTTCTTCAAGCTCAAGCTCACATTTGGAACCACGCATTAAACTTCATAAACTCCATGTCTCTCAAATGTGCAGTTCAACTAGGCATACCGGATATCATCCACAGGCATGAAAAACCTGTGACACTCCAAGAGTTAGTCAATGAACTCCCCATAAATAAAGAAAAAGCACAAGGAATTCACCGTCTAATGCAAATGCTAACTCATTTGGGATTCTTCACTGTGGAAAGAATATCCGGGGATGCAGAGGAGGAGGGATATTCACTCACACCGGCTTCTCGTCTCCTCCTAAAGGACGAAGCATTGAGTGTGACACCATTTTTATTAGCAGTGCTTGATCCTATTTTGACAGAGCCATTTCATCATCTAAGTGAATGGTTCAAAAATGAGAATCCCACACCGTTTGACACTGCACACGGGAGGACGTTTTGGGAGTATGCCGGGCAGGAACCAAGGTTGAACAATTTCTTCAATGAAGCCATGGCTAGTGACGCACGGCTGGTGACTAATGTACTTATTAGGGACTGTAAACAAGTATTTGAAGGTTTGAATTCAATCGTAGATGTGGGTGGTGGAACGGGAACTGCATCCAAGCTTATATCTGATGCATTTCCGAACTTGAAATGCACTGTGCTTGATCTTCCACATGTTGTTGCTGGCTTGGACGGGACCAAGAACTTGAGCTATGTTGCGGGAGATATGTTCGCGTCTATTCCTTCGGCAGATGCAGTCTTACTCAAGGTATAACCGATCCACAATCTCATGTCATTTTTTTTTTTTTATGGAATCTTGGTACTATTGTCTACTATGATGCCTAGAAACTCCTAAAAGGTTTGTGTTAATAATTAATTTCCAATACTACTAAAAATAAACTTCCACACAAAATTTTTTAAGAAATCAAAGAACCAACATTACTCAAAAAAGCAATTAAGAAACCACTATGTTTTTTTTGCCTTAGAAATACTCGATTTCACAAGTGTGATTCCAATTTCTTCTTTCAACAAATGTTCACCCTGCAAAAGAGAAAGAAAAAGGAGAAAGGAGAAAGAAGGGGAGGAAGAGAAATAAAGAAGGAGAAGAGGGGGCAACCAAAATAACTCATAGTACTATAGTCGGTATTCTTTAGTATTTTTGACATTTTTTTAGATACATGGAATCATTTATGCCCCTTATCAAATTCCATTTTATTAGATGTTTATAGGTGAAAATTGTTTTATTTCTACAATTATAGTTGAAAAGTCGAAATTTACGAATTATATGTATAATTTTTAACCATTGATGAAAAATAATAAAATATGAGAAGGTAAACAAAAAAAGTCCAGCAACCTTGACACTATGTAATCTTGTAACATTATGCAACCATATATATTTAGAATTAAAAATGTGAATAGTCATTAAAAACTTCTACTCAAGCACACATAGCGAAACTGTAAACAGCCAAATGAAATTTCGTTTATGAAATGATTTGATCTATGAACAACATCATTGTTGTAAATATTGTAATTCTAAGTGAATCATTACTGCATGTAAACAATAGCGAGGGAAATAACCATCTATAAAATCAATTTATTCTGATAAAGATTGTAATGTTATAAGTATAGATCTAATAATTATAACGTTAAAATTTATAGCAATAGCTAAAAAGAACATTAAAATAGTTAATGGCTCATTAACATAGTTAATGACATTCATAACATTCATTCAAATAGTTAATGGCTCTCATAATTGATATTCAATGGGGACATTTTTAACAAATAAAAAAGTTATGGGGATAAAATGGAAAAACAAATGTTTTACCCTAATCCCCTGTTTTGTATAGTAGTGATAGTAATTAAGAAAATATGAAAAGGTAAACAAAAAAAAGTCCAGTGACCTTGACACTAGATGTGATTGAATTTTTTTATTTTGGTCATTTAATTAATGTCAAGTATCATATTTGAAAGTTAAAAATAATGAGGTTATAAAATTTAATTGATAATTACATATCATTCTTAGAAATGATATTTTACCCATTAATGTCGTTTCCCCTTCTTTAATTATTGTATTTCTTTTTCTTGTTCATCACCAATTGTCGTTAATAATGACCTAATGATTGATCTTCATATCAGTCTCACTTCTCCTAGCTAGAAGAATAGAATATGTAATAATTGCATTCCAAAGAAAAATAGAAAAGAAATTTTGTTTCTACTACAGTATGAAGTTTGGATTTTGTCACATTCCAATGAATATTAGTACTAATATTGAATTTTCTATGAAAACAACGAGAGCTCTTGTTAGTCACAAGGGGTTTCAAGTGCTTTCTCGTATCTTACAATTGTGGTCTCTGCTCCATAAAAAAAAAAATCGGTACTAATACTTGAGTTATCTTTGTATATCAAAATAGTTTATACTGCATGATTGGAGTGATGAGCAGAGTGTCAAGATACTCAAGAAATGCAAAGAGGCAATATCCCGCACAAGTAATGGTGGGAAGGTAATAATTATCGACATGATTGTGGACACTAAAAAAGGAGATGCGGAAAAGATAGAAACCCAACTGCTATGCGATTTGATGATGATGAATCTTGTCACTGGGAAAGAAAGAAATGAAAAAGAATGGACAAAGATCTTCAATGCTTCTGGGTTTAGCAGCTATAAGATAATTTCTGCACTCGGATTGAAATCTATTATTGAAGTTTATACTTAATTACACACTGACACTTAATTTTCCTAGAAACCAAATTTCACCTTGTTGTCATCCTAAAGAATAAAGATATCCTGCGACTGGAGCATCTTGTATCTGTATTCATAAATGTCTGCGGATTGAAGAAATTTTCTTTTATTTTAAATGCTTGTAGGACGTTTTCATTTTGGTTAAGTTTACTTGATTTTCAAGGTCGAGATCTTAAGTTGCGTCGTAAAATTATATCTTTTAGATGATGATGATGATTATTATTATTATTATTATTATTTGATACAAGAGGAAGATGGGTAATGATCTAATGTTTGACGTCTGACGGTGTTATACCGTCAGAGACTTATATGGCGTGTCAGATGCATGTCATGTGGTATGTCACATCACAAGGTATGACCTGACATGCCATATGACACACATCTCACACACCATATAGGCGTCTGGGGTGCATTAGATTAAAAAATTCATATAGCATGCAGATGATATAAATTAATGTTACATAAAAGTAGTCATAATTATTAATATTTATAGTCAGAAAAATTAAGAAAAAATTACAATTATAATTTTCAATTAATCTAAACTTAAGATAGACATGTGTTTAATTAATTAAATATTCAATTTAATTAAGAAAAATCATAAAAAATAAAAGTTCCAAAAAGATGAATATGAGTTATTAAATAAGTTCCTCATTTATATTAATTTCTATTGTTTTATTATTACTCGACGAACACGGGTTATCAAATAAGTTTCTTATTCATATTAATTTTCACTAGTATTCTCACCCGTGCGTTGCACAGGACTATTTTAAAACTCAGTAATATAATCTAATAAGTATCCCAAGATAATATTCTTTCAAGTATAAAAAATGAAGAGTGTCAAAAAGGAAATGTTAAAGCTAACTATGTTAATCACATATAACGAGCACCATAGAACAGTATGTGAATTATGTTATCCAAAGTAATAATAAAGAAGGGAACTATGTTATCAAAGCAACATCACCATCACATCTGTCATTAAGATTTAAATAAAAATTCTAAGAAAAATAAATATAATATAAATATTTAATAAGTAGTATACACGTCTAAAAAATATGGTGTCTTATAAAAGTGATAATTTAAGCAAATCATTAAATATTAATGCCTCGTCAATGCAAAATTAAAAAAATTAAAAAATTGAAAGAATATGGATTAAATTAAAAAATATGGATTAAATATTTTAAAAACAATAGAAAGAAGCAAATAAATAAGGAACCCATAAATAGTAGTCAATGCAAAATTAAAAAATTCAATAAGTGTTAATTTTGTAAGGAAGAAGACAACGTGCATGGCAATTTTGATTTTCAATGCTTATGAAGTTCTACTACAAAAATGATTCAGGTTTGTGGTATACATACGTATATGAAAAAGGAAGGGAAAAAGTGTGTATAAGCATTAAAACTTAAATTGTTGTTTATGTCATTTTAATTGTGATTATTTAAGTAAATTTAAAAAATGCTGTTGAAGATCAAATCATTGGTTAGTCGAAGATCGAATATACTTGCACTACATATTACCATATGAGTTTGATGAGTCGCTTTACATTGTTCGATACAAACCACATACACTTATAATTAGAAAAGATTAGTCTGATGATTAATACAAACGTTATGGTAGAAAGGAAAAGCATGCGTATAATAATTTAATTAAGAGTAGACAATGATCAACTCCTTTTAAACTGCCCTATAAAAGCATATATAATTGAACGTCAACAATTGTAATGAAAAACATTAATATTATAAATATATAAGATGCTTCTACCGATATACATCAAAAATTATAAAAAAAAAAAAGTGGGGCCACACCAATCAATTGCAAATAAAAAAAAAAAGGATTACATCAAAATAAAAGATATTAATCTCCATTTGTTGACTAAATCAATTGATGCTCCATTAACCTCTGTCTTCAAACCACATCAAATCAAAAATACCCCAATGAGAGAATCCAGCTTCGGTGATTTTGCTCGAACAAAGAACTTCTAATAATAAGTTGACACGAGTCAGATACAACGACCTTTCTTCTGCCATTTCCAATAAGTTGCAAAGGCATATAATAATACAAAACTAAGAATAGAATTCTCTAACATATTTTTATACTCCCCTTAAAAAACATACTTATATCAAAACCAACAAAATTCAAAACATAGTGGGAAATTACAGTCATATACAATAAATTTTTTCTCATATTATAATAAGGACTCATTAGGGAAACAAATTCCATCCAGCAAAAAATAAATAAATAAATAAAATGATATTCAAAAACCAATGTTCAATCATCATGGAAGTAAAACAATTATGCAGGCGAGAAAGTATTCCAAAACAAAATAAAGACCATGTAAAGAAACGTAAGATGTCTGGAACCTCAACAAAAGCAAAACAAAATAATTAAACCCCATGAACTAGACAAACTAAAAATATTTTTTAATGCAAAAAACCATACTTAAAGGAATAATGAATAAAGTGTTTTTTTCAGGTTGTGATCCTCAAAGTCAACCGCATCAAGGCTTTTCTGTTTTTATGACCCTTCGACCCTTATTCACTAAATTTTGGCCCGACGAACCAGGCTCATTACAATGATCATTATCTGCCCTCATTCTTTTGTTGGGAGTAGCAAGGTCAATAACATCATCATCATCCAAAACAGGCTTAACCGTCTAACCAAAAATATATATATATATATATATAAAAGAAAACATTACACAAAATTAATTTACCAAGATAAAATAATAAAATAAAGAAAATATTTAGAATGAATTAAGCTAACATTAGAATCTGTAGCACCGGACTTATCAAATAGAGATTCTAGATCACACACCAAATCTAATTCCTAAAGTAAATTAAAAAAATAATGATTAATGAATTGGTAAACAATAAATGGAAAATGTAAATCATTAAACTGTTCTTACCTCTGAATCATACAGCATCCCAGGTGCAAAGTGCTCAATTAGCCCATGATTCTCTGATATCCGGACGACTGAATAGACCTTCTCTTTGTTACTGTTAATGTTTTCGGGCTTGATATCGATCCTAAATAATAACTTCATCCCGACCAATTTCAATATATCTTTAGGGCAACTTGCATAGCCACTAGTGTCCTAATAAGGTTATATCAATATTAGTCGAAATGAAAAAAATACATAGAGCTTATTGAAAATAAAGATAACCATAAAATAAATTACCCTGAATAGCTGGTCGCTCATCTGACCAGCTGGTTTGTGGAGTTCATGAACAGTCTCATGGTCCCATAATATAAGGGTACTAGTACTTCCTTGATGTTCAACATCTACGCTAATGTAGTACCTATACACACCGTGTGTAAATACTTTATTACAGATAGAGCAGTGATAACCCTTACCCTTCGGGGTTACTTTCTTTAGACAATCCTTGGTAATACAACCATAATGACACCAATTCCTCTTTGAAATAATGTCAAAATAGTTTCTATCAACCAACAGGGGCGCGCCTAGACAAAGAGGTGTAAGTTAATATTCCACACTAATTAAAAAAAAAAAAAATACACTAGTAGCTTAACATTAGATTCATACTTCTTTCAGCGTAATAAGTTGTTGAACAGTTAAAACGGCGTTAGGATCAATGCCACCCCACAATGTCTGAACGGAAGAAGAAGAAAGCTGACTAAATCTATCAGCAGGACTATCATCCTGTCCAACAGCCTAGGATAAAACCTAAAAATAAGCCTACAAACAACAAATTAACTCATGATTCGTAATTACAAATGAAAGAACATCACTAACCCATTGTGGAACTTCTCCACATCTGGTATATGTTCATTGATTATCAACTTCGTCACGTTATAAGAGTTGGATATTTTAACCTCACCGTCTATATTAAAGAAGCATTAAAAAAATCACAAAGGCAGTAACACACAGAAGGTATATTTCAAAGAAATAGTGATAAAGAATTAAGAACATACCCCAGCCAAATTTAAGCCTGCAGAATTGAAGAATAACAATCACTGGACCAGCAGGGGGTATCTCCATGTACTTGTATAGTTGATCAACATATTCATTCCATAGTGTACACTGGAGGCGTCTTCTCCTATAATAAAGAGCACCAAAAAATTTTAGAATGGGAAATGCAACAAACTGAATTTCATATAAATAAAGTGTAAAAAGTTAAAGAATTATGATGATGATACTCTAAGTCTTCCAAATAAAACTCCATGGATCTTGTATCTTTCTTAGAAGAGGTATACAGTTTAAGTTCTTCACCGGGAATCAAAACCCCAATAATATCTAAAATAAATAACAAACAAATAAAGAAAACTATAAAAGGATTTTTTTTAAAAAAAATATTTTAGAAATAAAAAAGAATAGAAAATATTAAATTTACCTATAAGGTTGGCCCCATCAATCACAAGTGATTGAAATATATCAGCAAAGTTCTGGAAATATATCGTGATCTGTAGGCCTATAATCCATGTTATTTGGTCTAACATCAAAGTTAACCATGGCATAGAGATCATGTTCGTGGATCTTATCATCAAACAAAGGAATTAAATCTTGATCCACAGTTGCCTGAATTCTGTGACCCTATAGGAAAAAAAAAATAAACATTGAATGCAATACCAATTATGAAAACAAAAATACAATTCTGATACATCTTCTCTCACTCCAAATGTGAGTTGTTCATGAGTTGAGTAGTCCAAATAAAATAAAATCATATATCACATTATAAATTAGATGAGTAACACTTTAACCGAATACAATAGAAATAATTTAAACCAAATCAAAAGAAATAATTTAATATAAAATAAATAACTAAAAAATAATTTATTTTAATTATCAACATATAATTATCACATGCACAGAAGGTATATTTCTTAGTGTTAAAGATAATGTAAAATAAATTATCTTTTAAATATCAACACAAAGATAATGGAAAAAGAAATTCACGTGAAACACCAAAGATAATAAGGCAAACACTAAGATTCATGCATTGCCTGAGTCATCTACTATATAAAAGAAATTCATGCATCGCCCGAGTCAATAATATATATATTATTAAACCAAATCATATACGAATACCATATACGAATGTCAACAAATGCCTCACAAATTTATCAAAGGAAAAAAGAAACCACCTTTTCATCCATCAATACCATTTCAGCAGAAATAATATTTTTGGGATCCCACTTTGCAAAAGAATTCCACTTATGAACGACCCTAAGCAAAAAAGCATGTTTCTTGTCAAGCTCGGCATTCATTGAAGTCAAAGGATGCAATTGGA
This sequence comes from Nyctanthes arbor-tristis, assembly GCA_963692815.1. NCBI lineage: Eukaryota > Viridiplantae > Streptophyta > Magnoliopsida > Lamiales > Oleaceae > Nyctanthes > Nyctanthes arbor-tristis. The sequence continues at coordinate 51,581 of CAVNYN010287785.1, read as the reverse complement.
GAGACATCTTGAACCAAAAAAATTGAATAGTAATTCAGAAGTGCTACACTAGTAGAACTAATAACGGATGAAGAAAATTAGGATTTGAGATGCCTAGATGAATGTGACTCCCTCGGCTTATAAAGGGTTGAGCCAGAGAAGAAGAAAGAAATACCCAAGACAGTGATTAGGGCTCATACCAAAATTAAAACTCCGTAGCGGGATGAATTCCAATCCATATTCTGAATCATTACCAGCGGAAAGAATATCCCTTTTTGAACAGGAAATGCGTTCTTCGATCACAGAAAAAAGAAAGACACCAATATAGATGATTCATAACAAAAATAAATCATCTAATCAATGCAAGGAAAAATGAGTTGACAACCTACCTAAATTTTGCGAGATTGACTGCATTTAGAGAAGCTATGTGCGATTGATAGCAATTAGAGGCTCTTAAAAATTAGAGTAAATAAGGAAAATGGGAACGGAGGAAGACGGTAAAGTGGAAACGATTGAGTAAATAAGGAAAATGGGAACGCAAGAAGACAGTAAAGTGGACACGGATGAGTGTTTGGAAAAGAAGCCGTCAAAGTCAAATTTTGATTAAACAAAGGAAAGTGGGAAATAACTGTGGGTCACAATATGTTTTAGGTATTTAAAAATAAGGGAAATTCCTATATTAAAAATGGGGAAAAATGTGTTAAGTATTAAAAAAAATATTTCAAAGAAATAATAATTTTAAAAAAAAGTCTTAAAGAAATATTAAATAGTGATGTCATCATTGTCATCACTAGAAATCTAATAAAGCCCAACTAAAGGCAGGAAAAAAATCTACCAGACACTTCTCTTATTATATATATATATATAGATTGTTTTAAGAATTGTAACTCCAAATTTTTTGCTAAAAAAAATTATAAACGAAAAAAAAGTTTAATTATATCATACTTATCCATCATTGCATAATCAAGTTCATCCATAATTTAAACAATTAAATGATGAAAAATATATATTGTTTATTAAATTGAGCCGTGAATCTTATTTCGAAAAATTGGATGGATAAGGCAAAAAGAATAAAAAATTTTAAAAAATTAAAAATTCAGAATATCACACGAGTTACCGCAATATGAAATAAAATGTAAAAAAGGAACTTATTAGCAAATTTTTTGGCTGGAAAACTAAGGTAAAAAGGTACGGTAGACTAATTTCCTTATATATATATATATATATATGTATATACATATTTGAGCGCACTCATCTAATAAAAATTCAAGTTAATATAATCATGTCTTGAACCGTATTTTTGTATCTAAACTATTGATGTTCTTTGACCGACTTATTTTATCGAAACCGTAAATACGATGTTTATTTATATGTGTTAAATAATTAAGATTGTGTTTGTTTGAAACTCATTTGCCAATATTAGTCTTGATCTAGAGACCATAATTAATCGTGAGTATTGACTTGAATAGAAGTTGTCTTGAACTTATGGTACTCAAGACGTGGACAATTAAAGATAAGAGTTTATGTTATTACTAATTTATTATTAATTCAATTCCATCCAACGTATTATTAGTATCATTACGAGAATTCTCACTCGTGACAACAACAATAAAAAATTTCAACGTCTAGGAATAGATCAAATGCTTCCGTCGTCCATGAACAAATCAGTGAATAATATTTAAAAAGTATAATAGTTTTTTTAACATAGAACATATCATTAGTGACATTAGTAAAAGGGCTTCTATGTCCACTCAGCAGTGGGCGATCATGTAATGCTCGAATAGTGACGTTCAAAGAATTACTCGTAGGTTCGAAAAACCTAGCCATCTTGGGATTAGAAACATTGTTACGATCAGTCCTCAATTGATTGCTATTTTCATTCGAATGCCTTCATCTTCCACCATTTATTACAGTCGACTCTGTCAATTTCCTCATATGGTATGCTTCTAAGAGTTAAAAAATGTTAGAATAGATTAATAAACAAATAATGAAACTAAATATTATTAAAAGGATGAATGGCACAATGAAAATAAATTTTATTCTATTCAATTAGATTAGATGTTGAACCACGGTCAAAAATAATAGACTTTTACCAACACTAGGATATCACATAGTTTTAGCAATACTGAATGATTAAACATTGCTAAAGTCAACATCTTACAACATGTATTAAATAATAGATGGAAGTTAACTGGAAAATATATTAGTATAAAAACATTTATGGGAATATTTTTGCAATTAACAAACAATTAAAATTTATATATATTATGCATAGAATGAATTATATAATACAATTTAAAGAGAATACAACAACAATAAATGAAATATAGTTATCCATTTCAACTATACAAAAAAACATATAGAATACATTTAAAAAATGCAAAATATACATGCCAAGTGGTAATTAATTTTTTCTATTAAAATTTAAATAAAATTTGCATACTAATGCATATTGTGACAAACTGATCAATAGCTTAAACTTGATATGCAATGTTTGAAATGGAAGAACAGATAAACAAATACATTTAGTAGTGTTAAATATACAAACAATACATTGAATATACAAAAAAATCATTTTGGAATGTAATTGTAGTGGACGAATTACCAAGATAGCTCCCAAATGATGAAAGTAGGATAATCCCTGTCTGAAATGAAATGGCCGAAAAACACAGTTGGCTGTCTGTCCAATTCCAAATATGTCGAAGGAGATAAATTAATTTCTGGCGGCAATTGTGGACACAATGGGACGGAAAATGTGGAATGGCACCGACCAAGTTTGAATGTCCGAAATACACAGGTGGAATAATGACGAACGCTGCTTGAATGGCACCAGAGCAGAAGTCTAAAAATGCGCATATTTTGAAAAACAATTTTTTGAGTAGACCCAAGAATTTATATGATACTAAGTGAGACGAAAATGATTAACAGAAGAACTTACCTGATGAGATGGATGGGCTAAGAATATAATCTGCAAACTACCGACGAAATCTGACCTGAACAATGGGATACTGTCCACTACTCTAGAACGGCCGGAAAAGCTTCAGACACCGTCTATGAAATGCTAGAAATGGTGGTCTGGAATGGCCGGATATGGTTGAGTACATAACCTATAAATTCTTCGGCCACAATCTATTGACAATCAAATTAATTGTGGTCAAATCAATCAGCAAAAAGAATATGATTTTGCAGTGCAATGGGTGTTAATATTAATTATGAAATGAATTGAGATGAAATCAATCAACAAAAAGAATTACGTTATGTGCTGGATCAAATTTGGTTTCTGAAGCAAATGACCGAATGCTTAAAGTACTTGTGAGATTTGAGTTTAATGAGTGATATGCTTAAGAATATGATTTAAACAATAAAAGGCTGAAACAAAGTGGGCATGGATTTTAATAAAGTATGATTATATATATATATATATGTATAGAAAGATAAATTTCAGAAACTTGGATTTAAATTTCCAATATTGGATGTTGTTATCTTAGGCAATAATATAAGAATATACTATTAGAACACTACAATTTACCAAAGTTTAATACAAATACCTCAAATTGGTGAACTAGATAGAAAATACTTATAGTAGTGCTCTTGGCGTTTATTTCATCAATATAATTATATGTTATTTTAATAGTCAAATATAAGGAGATTGATTTAATATGATTGAATTAGGAATTAAAAAAAGTAACATATTTTATGATATCAATTGGGAATAATTCGGTTATATAGTTTAAAATTCACATTTGAAATAACAGTTATCATATGAACTGTGATCAAAAGAATCTAATTTAACTCCTTTAGGTCGTAGTTATTTGTGTTAATTTTGGTTGAATAATTAATGAAAGCAATGGAATTAATAAAGTTACTACTTATAGGTGAAACTTTCATTTTCTTTTGTCATTCTAGGTTTTGGTGATTACCCCTACTGGTTGATGAGATGAAATTGTAATTTAAATAGGCATGATCAAAATATTATAAGATATTATAAGCTAAGGCCGTTAAAGGTAATATTTATCACATTAAGTTAATTGATTGATTAAAGTGACATTTTACTATAGAAGCATTTACATGTGAAAATAAGATGTCAGCCGATAGAATTACTAAGTAATAAATAATAACCACATGTGCAATGTTATGAGAGGTAAAAAAGTAGCGTAAGTGTATGTTATAAGTATCACCATTACAATTATTATTATCTAAAAACCAAATGAGTATGTGTTATAAGTAAATAAAATAATTATCATTGATACATGTATCCTTAAATGTACAATCTACATAGACAGCCTAAAATAATAAGTATAATCAAATAAATATATACTGTATTAAAATCGTCACAACATAACTTGTTAAATAGGACAATGATTTATCTCGCATTGTAATTAAATTTTATAGAGTTGAGCATAGATATCAATGTCATCCAACAAACTTGTAATAAGTCTACATTTATAACATTCTCCACTGTGGGCAATGATCATTCCACAACTATTTAGTCTGTTCGATGCAAGTAGGGCAGCAAGCTTTGTGAAAACCGATGAAAAAATGAAAACAATTAGCATGTAGGAGGATTAAAAATTGACATCAGCCAAAGTAGAAGTTAAAATGGGAAATAAGTAATTTTAACTAAGCGAAAAAATTTTACATCATTCTAAAGTGCAAACAATAACTGAGCCCTCTCTTTTGTCAGTTTGGTGAGCAAGCAATGCATGAATCTGTGTGAATAAAAAACTACAAATTAGTATGTAGCTGAAGTTTTAATGATAACGAGCAATAGTATAATTGTTCACAGCTAAGTAGAAACTATTAATACCTATTATAGTAAGGAGAAATGAATATTTGGTTAAAACTTTTTATAAGACACGTTAATCACATATATGGAACAAAGTGGTTAAGATTATTGAGTAAGACAAAAGTACGACACATACCCAAAATCTTTGCTACATAAACCATATAGCATTTCTAAAAAGTTATCCGATGTACTTTGATGTTGTAATGTTCGCTGAAATATGTGTGTGCAATTCGCAATTGTACCGGTTGAACAAATAATAAAGTAGATTTTGAGTCAGAGTTGTCGTTCCACGAGGAAGGATTTAAGTATTGAAAACCCAACTCACGTCCTAGTTGAAACAATCGAAATTTTGGTTTGTTTTTAAAAGTAAATAAATAAATGAAAGTAAAAATAAAGCAAGGTAAGAAGAAGTAAATTATTGTTGAAAGTTTTCTTCAAAATTTTATTGAGCTTGGACTCACAACTTCATCACCATTAATTCCCCTAGTTACTCGTATATTTATTCAACAAAAAGCAATCTTAGTTAACGATCAAATATCACGTAATTAATCAACTAGCCCTCTCAAAGCTAGTTAATCCTACTTAATTAGGCCCCCTCACCTATATCTAAGTGAGCGCATTATCAATCCTCTTAAGTGCATTAATAACAAAAAACTCATGCAAATATCCCTGAAGTTTAATTCACGTGACCGCACTAACCACAAGCAAATCTCTTTGTCTTGTCTAAATTTATGTTCTCTATCGCCTATTCTAATTTATGCATTCCTCCGATCTGTTCAACACAAACTAACAAACATCCACCCACTGAGTTCTAATAGGTGAAAACAACGCAAAACAACAATAAAGAATTAACTAGAAACCAATTTTCCAAGTTGAATCAACGAACTAGCAACTAGGGTTCACAACGATGCTACATTGTTCGCTCCAAGAGAAGAAGTTTAGCTACACATGGAATTGATGAAATTAAGCATAAAAGAGTAAGAATGGATAACCAGGTTTTGATGAATAAGCCAATATTCTTCAATCCTGAACTTTTCTTCAAAAACCGAACTAAACTTCAATAGAAATCTGAAAGACACTAAGTAATTTTAATGTATATGTGAATGTATCTCAAAACGAGGCTTGACTTCTATATATAAGGTCCAAGAAAACGTAAGAAAAGAACAAAATTCGTACACTAAGTTTACCATAAAAAGAATTCTAACTAAAATAGGAAAAATACAATTTTCGCGAAAATATAACCATGTGGCCGTATGAGGATCCTTGCAGTCGTATGGGCCTTCAACCATGTTTTCTCCTTTTCTGTCATACGACCGCCTTGGTCACATGGAACAAATGCGTGTGGCCGCACGTCTTGGATATTCTCTGAAATGGACCGCTTATGACAGACCCATGCGGGCGCACGATTTTAGACCTCTCTGATCAAGCCATGCCGCTATATGCTACCCAAGCGCTTCAATTCTGTCCTTCATTTTCCAACTTCATTCATTTTGACCCCCAAAATTTGTAATTAGTGCTGAATTGATCCCAGCTCGTCCTTCTTGAGTTTCTCTTGGATTTTAACCTACAATTTACCAAATTAAACGTAAATACGAACTTTTAAACACCATATTACATAATTAACGACACATATAAGGGGACTAAACATCACAAACAAATACCTATCAAGTAATAAGGGAAAAAATATTAGGGGCTTTACTTGTTTAATTACTCATCAATCTCTGCCGCATAGTGATCAATGGCATGTACGTTTTCTACGCAAAGACCACAGAAGCCTGTCTATACGCTTCCAGTTATGAGATTTTACGTTCATGAGTTATATGGTGTGAATATTTATCAGATAAGTTCGTAGATAGATAAAAATTAGAGTTTGAGAATTGCCTTTGTTGAAGGATTCTAAGTGGGATTTCTCTTATAATGCATTTGGCAGTAATCAAACCAATTCTGCAAAACTTTCCTCCTGTTCAACAAAAATCAATCTTATTGACTTTGTATACAATCTACCATACAGTTTTTGAGAAACTATGTGTGATTACAAACTGGAAAACCGAAGGTGTACTTATAAGTTAGTGTACATCTATAATTGATTAAGAAAGTTACCAAATCTGTTATCACTTTTATCAGCAAGTAGGCCATCAATCTATGTCAGTAGATATTATTAATGAAAAAGGAGGGTGTAGAAGGATTGTAAATAGTAATAGGGTCAAAGCAAAACACATGAATGCACACTTTAAGTTTACATGCAAGAGCAATGACAACTACAACTGAAGAAATACTGATGTTAATGGTATATTCTGGGAGTGTCTCTCATTCCATGTTTGGTAGTAAGATTACAAATTCTTCAAACAGTGCATGTCTTCCAACAAATCTTCAAGCTTGTTCAAATTTTATAGAATCTGCCACACGGTTTTTGAAAAGCTACATTTGAGGACAAAACTGAAAAACTGAAGGTTAACTTATAAATTAATTCAACATGTATTAGTGAAGTCAAACTTATCATCAATCAGGCCATCAATCTTTGCATTAATTAATAAAGTGGAGGAAAAGAAATACAATAGACCAATCTATTACAAAAAAAAAAAAAACACTGATAACTAAAGAAATTCAAAACAAATCCTGCAACTACAATTAATATGAGTTAATAACACACTATATCAACCCATAAATTGCATTAGCCATCACAATGCATCATTCATATCAGACCAAAAAACAAATAAAAAGGCAGTTTGTATCTTTTTTATTTATCAAAAACATGCAACCTGTTTATTTGGGGAGTCTGAAGGCTGAAACTAGAAATTAATATTAATATAAATTTAAGGTATATTTTTCATCATTAAGATTACAGTTTGAGTTTGGCAACTAAAAAACTGTAGTTACCACGTTAGACTCAACAGTGGCCAGAGTGCATCAAACAGTATATCTAAGTTCAAGTCTGAGTTGTAACCCTTTGTACAAATTTAATTATTTGTAAATAAATAAGAAAACAAAGTGAAAAGGGAAAAAAAATCTAAATACCTCAGATTTTGATCCATCTAATGCTTTGAGCTATTCAATCTTGTTTTGGTTCTCCGATATCATATTGATTGAATAGAATGTGCCACCACCAAATGGATTCAACAAGGTACGATCTATTTTAAAAGAAGATCCCAGCCAACCAAATGAGATATCTCATCAGGACAGCTCTTTGGCGCTAATTTGTCCTAAAACAACACAAATCAAAACATATTGGTTCATAATAGATGAAATCATAAGGGAAACACATAACAAACCAATCTTGAATTTTGTTAAGAAGCATCACCACATTGATATGCTTAGAGAACTTCCCAGCTGCCTTTCCAATTAAACGCTGACTTTCCTCGCATAACTCCTCCGGTGCTTCGCTCTTAACTGCAAACTGTATCGCCAAACACCATCCAGAAACCGTGTCTCACACTTAGTGCAGATAGACTTCCCGTTGTCTTTGATGACCTTTTTAAAGCATGTAGAATCATAACAACCAAGATAAGCCCAACTCTTCTGAGACAGGACTAAATTTATCTGGCTGTAAAACCAACGACCACAGACCTATGGTCAAATTCAAACAGTTATAACTAAATCCAAATAGCTTTTATATAGTGGTATGTGCAAAGCAAAATTCAGAATTATTGACATTTCCTTAGATGATGACAATTCAGCAATGGTTCGCGTGGATAATATACAATGATAAGAGTCAAATATAATCCAATAAAATTATCCATTGCATACAAACAATCTCATGTATTTTTATCAAATATACTACATACAAAATAATGTAGTATTTTAATTAAATTATTAGAATACACAATAAGGAAGCATTCATTATAGATATTGAACAAATAACATGCTGTTTATCGTTCTTGTCATGTTTCATTGCATAAAATAGATCAATCTTTCTACAAAGCATATTCCTTTACGGAGCCCATTTTCCTATTACTTTTCCCATTCATAGAAAATGCTGAGATGCTTCATTTTCCCTCACATCAAGTATTGCAATGTAAGCATGCGAGATCTATAAATCGTACCCGCATTGGTTCTATAGAATTTTGATATAACCGATAGTCAATGAAATTAATTGACAACCGTAACACAAATAAATATCTCATAATTTCTTTATTGCTTTGGATAGATAAATGATAAACATATATGCACATTGGAGATATATATTTTAGTATTACAAAAATGTAATCAAACTTAATTCTCATTTGAAAAATATATATTAAGCAATGCAGAAAGGTTATATCAAATACAAAAGTGCAAAATTGTTGAGAAAACAATCCAAAACTTTTCTCACAGATGCCTATGATCATGCAAGAGTCCAACTGATCAACAGGCTTGATGAAACCTTAGGCTGATCTCTATCATCAGTAGCAGTGTTTTGTGGTATATTAACATAATCCAGTACTTCACCTGTAATAGAAGAAAAAATCCCAGCAAATATATTTTTTAGTGTGAGCAAATAACTCTCCAAACCACATAAATGTGCCCAAAAAAAAAAAAAAGAAAGAAAGAAAGAAAAAGTAAGAAAGAAGATTAATTAAAGGAATCCACAAAAGGATACACAATGTCTAAATAAAGCATAGTTAAAGAAACCAAATGATCATATCAATGTCTTAAAAAAAATCACAATTCACATTTTAATGGTAAATAAAAAAAGCACAGTACCAAATATCTGTCAACTAATCCACAGAAACTCAACTAATAACAAAAAGTCACAACTATTTGATAATACATTAAAACCCAATTAATTATGTAAAGAATCCAGAGTTTGACAAATTGTCAAGCAAGGACAGTTACAAAGGCGTATATATAAATTTACAAATTGGATATATAAGCAGTAACCCATAGTAGTAACACTATTATTGATTATGATATATAGTAATATAACAACAAAGCACAAAAAAGCTCGTCCCCTCCCCCCTCCCACCCCAAAAAAAGAAAAAAGAAAAAAAATCACAATATCGAGATTGGAACAAAATTTGGAGATTACATGTGCCTCTGAAGATGAAAGTTTTTGTTTGGAGAGGTTGCCGTGATTGCCTTCCGACTAGAGCAAAACTTCATCAACGAGGAATCCACTTGATACTTCCTGTGTGGTATGTCAGATAGAGGAAACCAATATTCATAGCTTAGTTACTTATCCTTTTACTCACGATACTTGGTTGACAGCACACCTCCCTGTTGGTACAATTTCGAATCTTTCTTTCAATGAGTGGTTCTTTGATATGGTAGCTAACTCATCTGCTAAATTGGACAGAAACGAGTGGCTATTGCTTGGAGCATTTGGAGACAATGTAACTCTAAGTTGTGGACAGGAAACATATCACAACTAAAGCAATGTGCAAGGCAAGGATTAAGTGCTCTTAAAGATTGGTAGGCTACGCAACAGAACACATACCACAGCTTTCGACTAGGAAATGCTATATTCCAGAGTCAGCGGCTTCCAGCAGGGGCGATCCTATGCAATGCTAATGCTGTGTTTATTCGGGACAGTCGGGTAGCAATTGGCATGGTTCTACATAATGATACAGGTGAATTCTCTGGGGTACATATGAAGAGACTATAGGGTTCTCACTCGGCTAGAGAGACAGAAGAACTAGGCCTAAAGGAAGCATTGTCTTGGCTGCTCTCATTGGAGAAGTTGGAGGTCATTATTCAACTTGATTCGAAGGGAATTGCGGATGTGCTTAATAATCATGAAGTGGATCAATTTGAGTTTGGCTTGATTATTCAAGAATGCAAAAACTTGAGTAATCATTTCAGTGCCTTTAGTGCTCAATTCATCCCTAGAAGTGGTAATGAGGTTGTGCATATATTAGCTAATAGGGCATTAGATATTCAAAGCTCTAATAGTTTATTCGAAGCTCCTTTATGCCTTCAGGAGGCTCTTCAGTTTGATGTAACGAACTATTTTTCTATCAATGAGATATGATTTTCCCCGTTTAAAAAAAAATTAACAATGCAAATCAAAGTATAATCTAAACTAATTGACCTGGCAAAGAAACATATACTAAGACTTCAATAAAGCATTAGAATTGATATTATTTAGTTATACCCAAACCATATAGATTTCTAATAGAACAATAATTTTTTTTATTTCATTATAACTAAATTGCTAACCTGTGTGTATGCTTCTTTTTTCTGGTCTGGATTTTTATGCTATATCAAGGCCCTCAGTCATGTACTGGCGAATTACTAATGATGGCAAGTGAGGCATAAACATCTGTTTCTTGCTGTTTTCAGAACCTATGATCAACCTTCATTTTCAGAACCTCCAATGCCTTTTCTATGTCCAAACACCACTTGAATATTTTTAGAATCTTTATGAACTCTTATCCAATGTCTTTGCCGTTTGCCGAGCTTTTCTTAAGAGAAACCACCCAACTTTCTCGACCCAGAGACTAACCAATTGCAAAAGAAAATTAAAGTTCACGAAGTACACAGCACCACAAACATCACCCTCGATCAAAACCTTAGAACTTAAGCACAAGAAATTAGATCAGCTGAGGGCAACAAATTAATCAAAGTAAAAAAGAGATAAAAAAGAATCATATAGGAAGATCTGCTTAAATCCGTAAGAAATGCAGAAATAAAATTAAAAAAAGAATTAATATCTTTGTTAAAATGGCATAAAATAAATCAGTTGAGTAAGGGAAAAATAAAAAAATAAGAAAGAAAGTTAAATAGAGAAAAACAATATACTATCTCACAATAATTGACATAAAATCATTCTCTGATCTTCATTTTGAAATAATCGATATATTCTAGCATATTAGTCGACGATTCAAAAATTGATTGAAGCTTATCCAATAAAGAATCGATTGAGAGAAATCAGTTGAGAATGAGATAAGGGAGGAAAGGTAAAGTAGATAATTTAGAAATAATGAGGAAGCTACAACGAGAATTAAAAAAAAAAAAAAGGAAATCCAGTACACCAGTGATGTCACTAGTGACATCATTAGTGAGATTGAAATACGAGATCAGTGGCAGGAAAATACAAAACCAGACGGACTTCTCTTACTGTTAATATTTCGATTGTTATATGAAATCGATCCTAATCCTATATTAACTTAGACATATTCTCATGTGGTGTCATAATTCTAGTCCTAATAGGATTTACGTGATAACTTAAGCGATATATATATATGTGTGTGTGTGTGTGTGTGTGTGTGTGTGCGTGGTTAAGGGTATAATATACACGAAAGAAATCATACAGTATTACGAAGTAAAAATTATATGTGGGAGATGGGGGAGAGAGAGAGAGAGAGAGAGAAAGAGAGAGAGAAATTGTTTTTGACGGTTCAATTTGTCTTTCAGTATGATCATTCAATCGTATGATCATTCAATCAAGAGCTTTTTAAATTTATGGCGAGAAGATTCATATGAGAGTGGATTTACGCAAAGATTTCGACGCTCTTCCGATCTTATTTTCTAAAAATGTTTTCTTAAACTTTTGCGCATTATTAATTGATTTATATTATGTGTTGTTCCAATATAGGAATACCAGATTGTAATCCTGTAAACAGTAAACAGTAAATAGTGCAAAATCAAGACAGCGATATGTTTGGGGGTTTGAAAACCCCAAGGAGGTTCGGCAACCAACTCTAACGCGTATTCCCTCTTTTGAGTATCCACCAAAGGGATCACCCGGTTCCATTAGAAATGGCCAAAAACGGCAACGACTCTTCCGATCTCAAGGAACTCAAACCAGAGACCAAATCCTAACCCTAACCAAAAAATCCCCAATCGGTGATCACAGAAGATTACCACAGACCCACCAAGGATACTCAAATTATCAGCCCTATACAATGTTCTATAGGGATACACACGAGGCAATATCTCTAAGACATTCGAAGGTTGAAAATTAGAGAGTTTCAGAAAGAGAACAGAAAGATTACAACGAAGAGTAATGACCAACCTAAACCCTAGAAATCTCAAACGCATACACTCTAAGAGGCATGAGAGAGAAATAGCCATTTAAATACTCCATAGTCAACTAAAACCTAAATCTCGCGGTAAGAAATTGGACACGTGGCAGCATCAAGACCATCCTAATAAAAACGCGAGAAGCAAAAACACGCCTATTATCGGAGCAAAACACTTACAATCTCTACCTTGCTACGAGGAATTGGCTATCTCCTAAGTGGAACTAGACACAAACCTAAGGTTTCCTTTGATCTAAGTACCTGAAAAAAAAAATTTAAAAGGTGTTAATAGATAGTAACTTTAAACAGTTACTAAACTTACCAACAGGAATAATTTTGGTACCCATATCAGAAAGATTTTCTTGAGTGGGAATTTTAGTAATTTTCAAAATCCCTTTAGAAATAGTATCCCTAATAAAGTGATATTTTACATCTATATGTTTCAACCCATCATGAAACATAGGATTTTTACTCAAGTGTATTGCACTTTGGTTATCTGAAAATATAATAGTATTTTCATCAGTAAAACCAAATTCCTTTAACAAACCACTCAGTCAAATTCCTTCTTTCACAGCATCAGTTGCTGCAATAAACTCAGCCTCAGTGGAAGAAAGTGCAACCACCTTCTGAAGCTGAACTTTCTAGCTAATGATGGTATTGCATAATGTAAAGTGATAAGTAGAAGTAGATCTCCTATTGTCCTTATCGCCAGCAAAGTCCAATGAGTTTCACCAGGATAACTCATAAACCTACTCAGAACACTAATAGCAAATGCAAGATCCGGTCTAGTACAAATCATCAAATACATAAGAGATCCAACAGCATTTGAATAAGATATTTTACTCATTCTATCCAAATCATCATCAGTTTTAGGACATTGACAACTTAAAATGAGCAGCAAGTGGCAGAGAAACAAATTTGTAATCAGACATAGAATACCTTTCAAGCAGTTTCATAACATAAGATTCTTGCTTCAGAAATAACATACCCTTAGACCTATCTCTTGCAATAGACATACCAAGAATTTTCTGTGCAGGCCCTAAGTTTTTCATTTCAAATTCTTGACTAAGTTTGTTTTTAATTTCTTGAATCTCAACTTTGTCATTACTAGCTAACAGCATATCATCCACATAAAGCATCAAATACAGAGAATCAGGACCCTAGACCGTTTACAGTATTAATATTTACTTCTAGTAAAGCCAAGTCCAGTCACAAAAGTACCAAATCTTTTGTATCACTATCTTGGTGCTTGTTTAAGGCCATATAGTGACCTTTGTAACAAACACACAAGACTAGTGGCTTTTTCTTTTTTTCAAAACCAACAGGTTGCTTCATGTAAATCTTTTCATCTAAATCACCATACAAAAAGCAGTTTTCACGCCCAATTGATCAAGTTCCCAGTCAAATTGAGTAACTAAAGCAAGTATTATTCCGATAGTAATATATTTTACCACATGGGAAAAGATTTCAGTATAATCTACACCTTTCTTTTGTGTAAAGCCTTTAGCCACTAATCTGGCTTTATACCTCACATTTTTAGGAACTGTATCATCCTCTTTTACCTTGTATAACCATTTGCAGTCAATAAGTTTTTGATCCTTGGGTTTAGGGACCAATACCCAAGTTTGATTTTTAATCAGAGAGTTCATTTCCTTTCCCATAGTTTTATGCCATTTAACCACATCCTTAGATTTGACAACTTCCTCATAAGTTTTTGGTTCATTCCCAAAGGCATCATGGTACACATAATAAGACACATAATCATCATTATTGTATCTAGAGGAAGGAGTAATATTTCTAGGCTGTCTATCTCTAGTGAGTTGATGCCCACTAGGTTGGGGATCAGGAAGTGGATCAACAAATTCATTTACAGATTCATCAACAGCATAAAAAAATCATTAACAGGAGCATTATCAGATGAATTATTCACATTATCAACATCAAGATCAGTAGTGTAAATTCATCATTATCTAGACTTAAATCAGGATGTATCCTGCCTAGATACTTTTTCTGGTATAAAATTTAGCGCGACCTAGATATTTCTAGCTGGGGTATGAATGCGGAAAATTAAAATGCCAGAATTGTTGACACAGAAACTCAACTGGGAAAACTGCGGGCACCCTTGCCACGGGATAAATCAATCCACTAATCACAAGGTGAGTTTAGTGCAAAGAAAGATAACTAAACATCCAAAGGAAAAACTTATAAAAGACTCCCTCTTTACGCCTTTTGACATGTAGCCAACTTTTGTTGATTCTTCTTTCTCCCACGCGCCTCCCGAAACATCCATCAAGCTCCTAGAGATTCCCCAAATTCATCTTTGGACACTTGACCTCCTAAACTACTTGAACCTTCGGTGGATAAGTCTCTCACACTTTATGTGGTCACCTACCACATACTATGAAGGGTTGCCAATCACAAACACAATATGAAATCGTGTAAAACAATTTGCAAGAACAAGTCTCGCGGGTTTAAGGCAGTGTTTGTTACTTCTTGCGATCGAGCTTCAAGGAATAAATCTTGTAGAATATTTTGGTCAATCCGTATCTTCTTTTGTTTGACCTACAAGAAGTTTATATAGAATTGGACTTTGAATTCTTGTATAATATGAGAATTAAAGATACCAAATTCATTTAAACCAGAATAGAGAAAGTTAGAAACCTAGTATACCATAAACTATGCTAATCCTAATAGAAATTTACATGCACAAAAAAAGAACCCTAGTTAAACATGGTAACCTAAGATCACTTAAACAAGGAAACTTTAAAACTTACATGTTTGTCGAATTCTTATGCCTCAAGAAAAGTACACACACCCCAACTTATCTTTCAGCCTAAGTAAACATAATTTGCATGCTAAAATAAAATATCATACGTGAGAATAATTCATGCAAAAGTCGTGACATATGTTGACACTTAGATAAAAAAAAAGTCGTGACATATTTTGACACTTAGATAAAAAAAAAGTCGTGACATATTTTGACACTTAGATAAAAAAAAAGTCGTGACATATTTTGACACTTAGATAAAAAATAGAAATGCCAACATATAAGATTTTTGTACTAACAAGTAGGCTCCACCTCAAACAATTTTCTAGCAGATTGTACATCATGAACAACATGTTTTTCAAACAAGGTATCACATTTTCATCAAAAACATCATCTTTTCTTATGATGGCTTTATACCCTTTCTGATCATACACCCAAAGCCTGTATCCCTTAACACCCTCACCATAACCCAAGAAAACACATTTGAGAGACCTAGGCTCTAATTTACCAATGTTTTGATGAGCATATATAGCACAACCAAATGTTTTCAGGTAAGAGTAGTTAATTGGCCCCATCAACAAATTCTCCTCAGGTATCTCATTATTAATGGCACTAGAGGGACTTATGTTTATTAAAAGAATAATTCTATTTGGACAAATAAGTAGATAAAAAGGGTAAGAAAATGGAAATGTGGACCATTTGATTACCATTGATGAAAATGTGATGTGATGTGTTAAAAAACAGGATCGTGCCATGTGTCAGTTTTGTTTACATTATTGTACCTCTTTTTGTTCAAATAACATAACTCTTATTAAAAACACAGCAGTTTTCAATGCTTCACCCCAAAAAGTTTTTGGAAGTCCAGAACTTAGTAACATACACCTAACTTTATTAAGAATTGTTATGTTCATTCTTTCTAAAACTCCATTTTGCTGATATGTGTTTCCTACAGTTCTATGTCTCATAATGTCATTCTGATTATAGAAGCTATCAAACTTTTGATTGCAAAATTCTAGACCATTGTCAGTTCTTAGAAATTTTACTTTTTGATTTTTATGATTTTAAATAAAAGTTTTCCAAACTTCAAATATAGAAAAGGTTTCATCTTTATTTTTTAACAAAAACACCCATCCTTTTCTGGTAAAATCATCAACAATCAGCAGATAGTATCTATAATCAGAAAGAGTAGCAGTTGAAGAGGGATCCCACAAATCAGCATGTAAATATTCAAGTCCATAATTAGACTTGTGTGTGGCAGGCAAAAGGTAGTTTAATTTATTTACCAAAAATGAAATGTTCATAAGTATCATGATTATCAACAGATGTGGCCCCAAAGACTCCTTTCTTTTTCAAAGTGTTTAAACCTTTTGTACCAATTTGTCCCAACCTCTAATGCCATAAACTTGTCACAAGAGGTTTTTGAATAGTAGCAGCATTTTTAAAAATTGGCTGAGCATACATAAAGTATAAACCATTTCTTTTGAAAGTGGAATAAATGGGTTTTTCACCCCAGAAAATTTTCATTTTTCCTTTTCCCGTAAAAGTATCAAAATCCTGATCATCAAGGACACCTATGGATACAAGGTTTATTTGCAACTCAAGGACATTTCTCACATCATTCAAAGTCCAAATCCAACCATTATCTAACTTCACCCTAATATTTCCAATCCCCTTTATCCCACAAGTTATGTTATTGCCCATAACCACATGGCCAGTACTAATTTCCATAAAGTCAGTAAACCAGTGCCTAACAAGACATATATGAAAGGTACAGCCAGTGTCAAGCATCCACTTCTCATTGGGATTAGGTGCTATGGTAGCATAAACATGGCCATTTTGGTTTTGGTTTTCAGCTTGGTTAAAGGTTAAAATGGCTAATTCACTGGTCCTATTCTTTTCTTTCATATCAGTAGCTCTCTGAAGACAATCCTTAATGAAGTGTCCTGTTTTCTTATAGTAGTAACACTTTTTCTCTTTAGCTTTATTCTCTTTCTCTTTCTCTTTTCCCTTCCCCCTTCTAGACTTGTTCTTATTTTTATTCTTTTGGGGTTTGGAAGGACTCTTTTCTTTTGCCATCAGGTTCTCACCACTAGGGTTCCTAAGACCAGATTTCAACAGAGAAAAACTATTTTAAAAGAAAACACTTGTTTGGAATAGTTTTATAAGCATAATGAGTTTCAAGTTTTGTCCAAATTTCAGCAGCTGTGGTGGTTTCACCAATAGTTCTAATTACATTATTAGAAAGATGTAAAAACATTTTACTCCGAGCAATTTCCTCAAGTTGTGCCCTTTTAGTAGGGTCCATATCATCATGCCATGTATTATCTAAGGCTTTGGCACATATTTGTCGCATTAAAAGTGCTTTAATTCTTTGACGCCACATTTTTACATCACCCCTACCATCAAATATAGGGAAATCAAATTTCGCAGAGTTCATGATTAATGCACAGACAATTAACACAGTTACAGATAATCAGGTAGGCAGAGAACATATATTTTCCAGAATTAAGAGATTAACAAATTAACACAGCCAGTCAAGAAACAAGGTTATGTGCAGTAATAACTCCTCAAGAGACAAGTCACAATTTCAAGATAACAGGAATTTTTCAATTCTTGAGATTCCAGAAACCATGAAAAGGATATTGTATCCTAGGGTTTGCAAAAGTTCCCTTTTGCTATTTTCCCTAAAAATATGACTTCCCCAGTTTCCCAAGGCCTCGCAGGAGCCTTTGGACAAGGATTTACCCACAATTGGTAAAGAAATAGGAACTGAAGCAAACCAAGAAGAGCAGAAAACAAAGACTCTAAATCGTAATAGAAATTGCAGTAATGTAAAGATCTCACCATGAATAACTATGAAGCCCAGAACACCTGAGCAATCTCTATCACGACTAACTCCAATATGAACTATTTAGCTGTTTATTGAATCGTAATTTATCACAAGGCATTTAAAATTTTAAGCATTCATGCATGATTATTTTTCCCCCTATAGCTAAGACAATGCCAACCTTGCTCATGTCATAAAACGACAAGTATTATTATATAATAGTTAACTTCATATAATTAGATTATATATACATCTTGCAAAATATACTTTTGAATCCATTCATGGGTTAGCTTACTACTAGATATCAATCCCCCCTAGACCCATTACAAAGTTATATCAACGTGCTCTTCCGATCTTCATTGCCAAAAGTACTCACAATAAACTAGGGAGGGTACTTCATTTCAATTTGTCATAGTATTTCAATTATTCTAACTTAGACTCGATATTAATACTTTTAAGAAACCATCCATCGGCATTCATATCATAGACTTCAGTGCAGATAATAGTATATTCATATATACAGTATCCTGGGGCATGAGGGATGTACGACCAATAGTCAGTAGTGGTAACCCAATGCATTTCCCTTTCGTCAGTGGCAATGATTCATTCGCTTGATTCAACGGTGAGGGTTTCAATTGATATCTTGACCTAAAAATAACAAGATGAAACATATGTGAACATGACTTGTTCTGTTAGTGGGTGTGTACGTGTGTTCAATTGTACTACATGCAAAATGAGGTTGAAACATGTTACGAACCAAATATTATGCACTTATTCATAATAAGCTTGTACTGATGGCTTCTTTTTCTTCATATTAAGCATGTACTGAAGGCTTTTTTTCATTTGTGGAGATTCATAACATTCCATGGATTACTATTGCTTCATATTAGACCTGTACTGACGGTCTACTATCATTACTAGTCTCTTGACTAGACATTTCTCCACCTTGTATCAATGGCCAAGATACTTCATAAACTTTTTCTTTATAAACTTTTGGGTACATAATATTCAAGTTCGTAACTACTCCAGTGTCACATAGAATGACATATTCTTGTAGTACTAAACTTTATAGATTTCATTTTGTTAAAACCCCAATAGATCAAGTAAACTGAACTATATCAAAATTTGAACTTGTCATGATTCCAGTGAACACCATTATATTCATATATGAACCCATTTACTTCATACTTCATAATGCTACTTGATCACCTTAAGCATTACAGTATCAATGTACTTATAGAATGTATTCATTCAAAAATGTCTGTATATCATTCTCAAAGCATTTAAAAAGGGGATATGCAAATTTAGCAAAATTTAAAGACAATGGTAATGAGAAACCTTAAATGGAATGGCTTACTGAAGAAATGTGATCATAATCCCACTCACCAGAGATTGAAGATGTGGTACCTAAGAAACAGAGGAAATCTTACATAAGCATCGTATTAAATTAAATTAGAAATTGACAAATAGGGTTGTGCCTCAAGGTGACAACCTTAAAGGTGGTGCTTTAGGAGCACAACCGTTATTGGTTGTGCTCTAGAAGCAAACTGTAATTGGTTGTACTCTAGAAGCACAACTAGAGTTGTCGTTCTCACCTGTCTTTTTCTCTATGTACTTTGCTATTCTTTACTGATGTCGCTATAGTATTTATACGAGTGTCATAAGTCGGTGGAAATTAACCTGAGTTACTTTCGATGGTAATTTTTCTATCCACATGGAAACATTAACTACGTATATTACCTAGGTTTGTTTAAGTAAAGATCCCACGTGCTATTTAAGTGATACATAAATTTTTATTTTCTTACTATTGTTCTTATTTCCATGTACTATTATTACCCTTGTCAAAATAATTAGAAAAATTTTGGGTATTACAATCTCCCTTACCAGCAAGATTCCACCAGAAATCAAAGCTCTAATACCACTGTTGTGCCAAGAACGGAATACCATAATATAATCGCGTAAATAGTAAATAGTAAACAGTGCAAAATCGACACAGCGACATGTTTTGGGGTTCAAAAACCCCGAGGTTCGGCGACCAACTCCAATGCATACTCTCTTTTTGAGCATCCACCAAAGGGATCGCCCAGTTTCACTAGAAACAGCCAAAAACAACGAATTTACAGATCACAAGGAACTCAAACCAGAGATGAAATCCTAACCCTAACCAGAAAATCCCCAATTGGTAATCATAGAAAATTACCACAAACCCACCAAGTATACACAAATTATCAAACCAATAAAACGTTGTACAGAGATACACACCAAGCAATATCCCTAAGACACTCAAAGGCTAAAAATCATAGATTTTTCAAAAAGGAAACAGAGAGATTACAATGAAGAGTAAAGAACAACCCAAACCCTAGAAATCTCAAACGCATACACTCTGAGAGGTAGAAGAGAGAAAAAGTCGTTTGCCTTTTAAATACTCCAAAGTCAATTGTAGCCCTAAATCTCACGGTAAAGAAAGGGACACACGGCAGCATCAAGACTGTCCTAATAAAAATGCAAGAAGCAGAAACATGCCAATTCTGGGAGCAACACTTACATTGTGAATGTTACATGTGAAATGTGTGATTATAAGAAAGATTGTATATTTTATATGCTTAAGATCTATTTTTACGTGTATCTGCTTTATCACACATGAAAGAGAACTTGTGTTCTCAAAGCCTACTCAAGATCCTCTAAAGAAAGAAAGAACTAATTGCATGTCCATGTGTTGCATTTATGATATAAATTGATTGATATGCGCTAGAGTCTACTAGGTTTTTTAATACTCATTATGTTCCAAAAAATAACTCTTTTCAGGTCTCGTGGTCAGTGACGGATCAATAGATGGTGGCTACTAGATATTAAATTTTTGAGAATTGTCAGAGCATTCTCATGAAGGTAATTTGTAACCCTATTGTTTCATCACAAATAATATATTTCTCCCTTCTAAGCAATAGATCAGGCATGCTCTCAGGTGCACGCTTCGATAATGAAACCTAAAAAGCATGGTTCCGCAACCCGCTCATCATGGCAGTGACTACCGAGGACATTTGTAAGTCCTTCACTCTAAGAGCAGCACTATTGAACCTAGTAATATAATCCCGCAATGGTTCATCTTTACCCTAGACGACTTTCATCAAACCAATGGATGTTTTCTTCTGTCATATACTACTTGTAAAGAAAGATGCAAACTTCATCGCAAAATTATCAAATGAAGCAATCAACCATGAGGGAAGCGTCTCATACCAATAATGTGCCTCCTTTCTGAATGTAGTGGGAAAAGTTCTATATACTACTGCGTCCGATCTAATTGATATAGGCGCATCAGTTTCTAAAATGAATACAAGTGGTTAAGTGGATCCATTCTCCCATTATATTTCTCTTTTTGAGTCATCTTAAAGTTCACTGGTAGAGGTGATTGCGTAATCTCCTTAGTTAGCAGATCAGTTTTAGCCACCACTGGACATTTCTTATTCTTTTGATTAACAGCATCATCCATCTTTTGACTCACCAATGCATGCATGTTTGAATAGCGTCCTTTATTGAGTCCACTGCCTGGTTGTGAACTGTTCATGAATGTGGGATGGTTCACATTCACCGTGACGACTGGAAGGTTCAACAGGCAGTCGTGGTGGTTGTGGTGGGTTCTCGTTCGCTTGAATCAAGTTAACTAGATTTTGCACTTGGGTTTGTAACTTTATACACTATTCCGGCACGATAAAGGCAGTGGTGCCTGGTTCTTCCATAGGTAAAGGAATAGCCACGGATGACCACACTTTCTAGTTCAAGACATGGCTTAACTTAGTTTTGACAGGAGGCGCCAAATCACCCAATAGTCAGAATGGAAAAATGAACGAATGAACCCACTGAATGAACAGATGGATGCTCTCACCCTCAGTAGCTTCAAGACCTAAAATAGATAGACAGTAATCTTTTTTATTCCACTCCAGTATGAGCAAAGGTCAGTGTGCTCTATATATCAAAGAGAACTACATGTCTTTTAGAAAAGAAAAGAACATATCAAGTAAATAATCTCATACCTAGATGGTTGATTAGTAGATAGCTACTATTTAGTGGGCAGTTATCATGACTCATGAGAGTGGAGTTGATGGCGGTTATTTCAACATATATAGATGAGGACATGGCCCACTCCTCTACCTTATAGTATCACTATGTAACAAAGAAAGAAAGGAGGGGAAAGGAATATGAAGTTGTTGATCCTCAGCCATCTTTGGCTGCCTGTGAGGAGGTTTATTTTGGACCTATGCGATCTCATTGCAAAGTTCCTTTTTTTCTTTCTTAAGTTTGCTTTGAAGCTCTGCGCTTGAATTACGTGACTAGCTCTTTTTATAAACTTTTATTTTAAAGTTTTTCTACAGCATTAGCTTTTTCATCTATATTATTGCATACAGCTATCGTCATAAAGTGTTTGTGCTTAATAGAAAGTGGTAAGCGTGGACACTAGGTTGTCTCGTACTTAATCATAATTTGTCCCACTTCTCTACTTAATTTTATTTTTGGTTTATTAAAACGTAACCTAAATATGTCGAACTCACTTACAAATAGACTAGAATACCAGAATTAACGTGGAAACCCAAACCAGGAAAACTACAGGCACCTATGCCATTGGTTAGACAAATCCATTAAAAAAATGATTACTACAGAGATTAAAGATAAAGTTATTTCACAAAATTAACTTAGATGCTCAAAAGAAACTATACTAGAAATTAATGTGGAAACCTAAACTGGGAAAACCATGGGCCCCATGCCATCGGACGCCATCGGACAAACAAATCTACTAAAAAATTATTAGTATAGTTATTAGAGATAATATTATTTGGCAAAATTAACTTAAACATTCAAAAGAAATTGTAAAAACAACTCCCTTATTTTTGGCCTTTTGACGTGCTATGGAACCAACTCTTATTGCTTCCTTCACAATCTTTTTTCCAACTCTTCTAAGTAAGAAAACTCTTGTGCTACTTTAACATGAACTTGAACCTAACTTATTCAACATGGATCTCCCTGCTAGCACAATGTTGATCTCCAAGCAACCTAGACATCGGATGCAAGTAGAACACTACTTATACGCTTTGAAGATTGATTTGCAAGCTTCGAAAGACCTTAGTCATGTGTTCTCTTCTCAAAGTTGCGTGCGCACACACTACTAGAAAACAAGACATCACCAACGGAATTTTCCGACCTGCCACAATCCGTCAGAAAATACCGACAGATTTTCCGACGAACCAAAAAATTCATCGGTTATTTGTGATAGGAAAGAAATGTTAGGGAATTTCCAACGGAAACCAAATTTCGTCGATAATTTCCAACAGAATTTGGATTCCATTGGAAATTACCGACGGAATTTGTTTTCCATTAGAAATTTTCGACGGCTCCAAAATTCCGTCTGAGATTTCTGACGGAAATACAATTCAGTCGAAAAATTCTGATGGAAGGCACTAGGTCGTCTGAAATTTCTGACGGACAAAAAGTTCCGTCGGAAATTTCCGACGGTTCTACATTTCCGTTGGAAATTTCCGACGGCATCCACTAGGCCGTCGGAAATTTTACTTTCTTTATACTAAATATTATTAATTAACACTTTTTTTCAATATGTTTGAAATAAGTTTTACTTTTTTAATTACAATAATAAATAATTCGTCCAATTACTTTATTAATATGTTTTAATATACACAAAATGTTCCATAAGAAATATACATTAATTTTTAGAATACAAAAATTATATAGGAGATATGTTAACTTTTTTTGCAAACTAGAAGATAAGTTAACTAATATATAGCAAGTAAAATTTTGTTCTAAATTTAAAAGTGTTATGAAAAATTAAAAGTGTTATTAACAATCAACAACCCTTACATATGAAATAGAAAATGATTTATGTTTTTGTATCTGTATTTTAAAGTACAAACTAAAGTTAAAAAAATAAAAAGAAAATCAACAACAAATACGAACAATCTCCACATAGGACACCAGTTGGCATGGAACAGAAATAAACATCAAATATGGAATCTCAGTATGCATAACAATTATTTTAGCTACAAAATTCAGAAGGTATTGAGTAGTTAGGTGTCGTCCCCAGCTATTACTGAACATATATGCGGCATGTGCACACATATATAATCATTTCCTTCTTCTCCATCCGCATGTACCCGTACACTTGTCTTATGAAAAGGACGATTCCATGCACTTGAATAAGGTTCGGCATTTTATTTGTTAAAAAAAATATAATATGAAATAAATTTTAATGCTAATGTGGTTTTACCAAATGAAAAAATGGAAAACAAAAGAACTTTAATTTTTCGTTGGTTATTTTGTGGTTAATGTTTAAAACAATGGTTCTAAATAAATTTTTTTATTAATTTTGTTAGCTCAAAAAAATCACATAGGCATGTCTGGGTCGTATATATAGATATTAGGAATTTTGTTTTACCTACGTACATGCATAATTCAATAATTAATTATTTAGAAAAATAAAAAATAAAACTTTATTTTGTTGGAGGTGGGCAGAGTTCGCATGTCTGGGTCGTATATGTAGATCTAGAATTTTATTTTGCTGTGCATATGTGACACACATCCAAACTACAAATACCACACACTTGTTGTTTAGAAGTGAACCACCTATGCACATAGGCACAACATGATTGTGTGTTTTCTAATATGTAGATGGTTTGACGAGCTTGGCGTAGGCATAGACAGTTGTATTTATTATGTTTGGCCGTGTTACACGAGTTTGGCCGTATATTTCAATATTTTGAACAAATCAAAGTGCGGTGCCTAATAAAAACTGAATTAGCCTAAACCGATGAGGCTCGTCTAGCAGGATGATCGTTCAGGAATGGCCGAGATAATATCCTGGCAAAATTAGAACAAATCTTAAAAAAATTAAATCAAAAAATTTCAAAAAAAATTACGATTAAAAAAAAGTAAACCAGCGATAAACTCCGGCTCCGTTTTATATTGACCAAATACGATAGAGTTGGCAATTCGCCAAAGAGGAGTTATATTGAGATCACACATCCGAGTGTCGACAAAGTGTTTTTTTTTTTTTAAGTAAAATTAGAGTTTATGATAATGAGTGACTGAGATTTGTGCAGTTTAGGAGGGTCATGTCAAATATATAAATATGACTAATTTGACGATACTCTACTTCTAAATAAAAATGGCTTGAGAACATTAGTCAGTATCTTTCATCTTTTCGAGTTTTTAGATTAAGTCATTAGCTTTTTCTTCGTATTTTTTAATATTTTATCCATTATCATATCTTATATTTAACAAAATGTAAAGATTAGATTCTCACATGTGTGTTGCACAGGAAGATCCAGTTTGGATAATATATATCGAACTTATAATATATTTTTAAGTAATTCACAATGAGAAATTATACGTAATTATTTGGCTATTAAATTAATTTTTTATTTTTGAAGAAATTTGGCTATTATGTTGTAGTTGAATTTTAGCATTCAATTCGGGGGAATTAATGAAGAATTAAGGGAGACAAACGGTGAGAAGTAAATGAGAGAGTTGTGAGTGAGGGGAGAATCCTTCATAATGTGGGATTTACCCGTATTTATAGTGTGCAAAGTGTTATGTAATAATCCATGCATTAAATTAAATACTTGACCAATGAGAGACTCTCTAAGCATACTTAGCTGAAGCTGGTGTGAGGCTGTCTTGACCAAGTGTAGGCTAGCTGCTACATGAGGAGGACAAACATTCACTTTACATTAACTGTGGTTGTCACATCAATTCTTAAGTGATAGGGTATGCAAGTTCTCAGTCAAGTTGCATGGCGGTTTTATCACCCACGAGGTCGCAAGGTAATTCGAGCTACCATCTGCGAGCGACCTCAAGGTTGACCCTACAGGAATCCGCATCCAGTGATTCTCCAAGTCACTATATGAGCGACCTAGATTGAAAGGGTGGTGATCTGTAAGAGACCTGGATTGAAAGGGTGGTGATCTGTGGCCTGGAGACCATGAGCTTGTCAGAGCTGGAGTCAGCGACCTGGATGCCAAGACCTCAAGCTTGTGAGGGTCCTGATTAGGTAGGTCATGGGCCGATGCTGAGTGGTTGCCAGCTTATAGGATGGTGGGACCATGTATCTTGTGACCCGCTGTGGCATCCACCATTTGATCAATTTGAGGTAGTGGGAAGATGTCCTTAGGGCAAGCCTTGTTCAGTCAGGTCAGTGAAGTCGATACATATCCACCAGGTCTCGTTGCTCTTCTTGACGAGCACTGGGTTGGCCACCCATTGGGGATATAGAGCTTCACGTATGAATTTGTTTCCTAGGAGTTTGTCTACCTCTTGAGCTAGAGCTTTATATCTTTCCCTATTCATTTTTATTAGTTAAGAGTATTGTCTCATGAATGACATTTTCATTACTTTTGTGCCAAGTGAAAGAATTGTACGCAATAAAATTGTAATTATTAGCAATATGTGTATATGAGTGACTAGTACGTAATAAAATTGTGACTATTTAGTTCTTTAAATTATCACACATTTTTTTGTGTTCACTAATCACTAATTATTGTGACTAATTATTATTTTGTGTTCACTAATTATTATCTTTCGTACAACGCACGAGTATACAACTAGTTAAAATAAAGGGATACAAGATGGATATATGTCTATTACTACAAAACTAATGTATCACTCGTGCGTTATAAAGGACGAAAAGTTCTAAACAGTTTATAATCATAGTATATTAACAAAATAACACGCCCAGTAAATGTACCAATTTTTCTATGAAAATTGATTGGGCTCTATTTTTAGAGCATGATGTGTCCGATAAAATTGGCCCAGCTAAATGCACAATTCATCCATGCTTCCTCTCCCATTTTCTGCCTGCCCCACGGGAATTCTTTTGAACCCTCCTTTACACCCCGTAGACAATCCAAAAATTCAGATCCAAAGCAACCTACCGTCCTCCTCCCTCCCGTTGACGACCCAGAACCCTCCCCCCACTGCTGCGCTCTTGCCGGAGCCCGGAGGAGAACACACATAAAGACAATTAATTATAGAAGGAGAAAGCCGTGTAGATTTCAATATCCACGTTGATGCAAAAATAAGCTTCATGCAAAAAGCACTATTTTTATGGGACGAAACATCATTATATTTCTTTGTTGAAATTATACAGAAACTTTAAGAAAAGTGATTGAGTAATTCTGTGTGCAAAATTTAGAAATTTTTTAACAAAAAAATAAACTTCATTATAGGCTCTTATAATAAATAATAATAATCTATATTTATATATATAATAAGAGAAGGGTTGCTTTTCCCTCTCATTTTCTGGCTCTGTAAGATTTCTGACTCTATAAGACTTACGGTAACATCGTTTAATTCATTTTTTGTATTTTTATTTTTATCTTTTTTATTAGATTGTTACACAAATTTATTAAATAATATTCACTAATTTATTAAATAAGATTCACTTTTTCCTTTATTAACCTATATCTGATCCATAATTCATGGTAATTTCTTTAGCCAAATATTTTAAATAAAGGATCTGTCACTTTTCAAATCGAATCCGAAATTAATTGAGAGGTCTATTTAAAAAAGCACATAGTAATTTTTATGATTCGATAACACAAGCATAACACATTTCTAAACTAATAATAAATTTCTAAAACTCTGTATTCTTAATTGTAAATTTCAATTTTTAATAATTTTTGAAGAAATTTTTATATAGCTATTGTAGTGCAATAATTAAATTGATTTTTTTTTTAAATTATAGTACTCCAATTACCGGTTCTATAGTTAAATTATAATTTTTTGATAATTTCCT
This sequence comes from Nyctanthes arbor-tristis, assembly GCA_963692815.1. Classification (NCBI taxonomy): domain Eukaryota; kingdom Viridiplantae; phylum Streptophyta; class Magnoliopsida; order Lamiales; family Oleaceae; genus Nyctanthes; species Nyctanthes arbor-tristis. The sequence goes on along the minus strand of CAVNYN010287785.1, from coordinate 23,489 downwards.
ATGGAACAATTTAAGTCTTATCGTATTTGGAGTTAGATTATTTATTTGAAAGATGTACCGAATGTTGATACGGTAGCACTGTAATAGTTGTTCAACAATTTTTATTAGACATTTTATTTTTATTGAAGCAACTCAATTAATTTTTATTTATATATAATTAACTAGCACTGTAATTCAAACAAGTGTTACAGCAGTTAGGTTTTTCACCTTCTAGACAGAGGTCCTAGGTTAGAACACACCTGCCGCTCCCCTCCCCTCCCCTATATTCACTGTATTAAAAAAAAGTGGTACTAAGTGTTACTGACAAATAAATTTAAATATAATAGAATAGTTATAAAAATTTATATCTCATAATGTTAATATGACTCAAATGGCTGTATTAAATTTATGTTAAATTTTTAGATAAAAATTCATTGACATTTGTTATTAAACTAATTAAAGGGAGAAATGTTTATCTAACATGAATAACTGATACTGGTTCCCCTCCCGTCCCAGATACACACTATATAAAAAAAAGAATTAACTGATGCAAAAAATATTACCGACAAATACATCTAAATATGATAGAATGATTATATAAACTTATGTCTCATAATGTTAATATATGACTCAACTAACTGTATTAATAATTTATTAAATTTTTGTATAAAATTCATTGACATTTGTTATTAGTATAATTCTAAGTAGACATGTTTATCTAATATGAATAACTGATATTTATTAGTTGCCAAATATAAATTGATTATTTATGTGCAAGTAGTGAATTTGAAGGCCCACAATCATCCAATACATGGTTGACAACTGAACATGTCACTTTTTCATACCAAATAAATATGTCTCCCTAAAATTACTATTGTTATTATTACTTTTAGATCCCGTGTAATGCACGGGTGAGAATTGTAGTAGTAGTAGTAATAATAATAATAGTAATAAGTAATGGGATCTAAAATTAAAAAAAAACAAAATTAATGTAAATTCCAACACATATATGCACATTTTGCTATAATGCGTGGTAATTATGGTTTCGACGAAGTTAGTGTCTCTTATTGTGGTTAATAATGATCTAATTAACCTTCATATCACTTGTTTCCATGAGCTAGTCCGCGGCGGAGCTACAAAGGGGGCGGGGTGGCAATCGTACCTGCAATGTCTGTCAGCGCCTTTAGTAATTAGTGGTAGCCCCTGTAACAGTTCACAATCCTTGCATAAAATAAAAATGACAACAAAATGTTAAGTTTTTAATTATAATATCAGAAAGAGAAAGGTGGAAATGAGAAAATCATCGTAACATTTAATAATTCTTGTAGCTTGGAAGTCTTTTTCAGTAGATTCCACACAAATTTTTTAAAGAAATCAAAGAACTAACATTACTCAAAAAAACAAGAAACCACTATATAAGATTTTTTGCCTTAGAAATACTTGATTTCACAAGTGTGATTCTAACTTCTTCTTTCAACAAATGTTCACCCTGCAAAAAAGAAAGAGAAAGAGATCGGAAGAGCGTGGAAGAGAAACAAAGAAGGAGAAGAGTGAGCAACGAAATGACTCATAGTACTATTGTTAGTATTATTTAGTATTTTTGACATTTTTTTAGATAAATGGAATCATATATGCCCCTTATCAAATTCCTTTTTATTAGCTGTTATAGCTTATAGGTGAAAATTGTTTTATTTCTACAATTATAGTTGGAAAGTTGAAATTTATGAATTTATTTATAAGTTTTAACCATTGATTAAAAATAATAATATATGAAAAGGTAAACAAAAAAAGTCCAGTAACCTTGACACTATGTAATCTTTTAACATTGTGTAATCATATATATTTAGAATATTACATATTTAGAATTAAAAATGTGAATAGTCATTAAAAACTTATACCCAAACACACATAGCGAAACTGTAAATAGCCAAGTGAAATTTCATTTATGAGATGATTTGATCTATAAACAACATCATTGTGGTAAATATTGTAATTCTAAATGAATCATTACTGCATGTAAACCATAGCAGGGGAAAAAAACATCTATATCGTAAATCAATTTTATTCTGATAAAGATTGTCATACTTAAAGAATAACTGGCGAAAAATGCAATATAAGTATAGATATTAAAATAATTAATGGCTCATTAAAATAGTTAATTACATTCATAACATTCATTCAAATAGTTAATGGCTCTCATAATTGATATTCAATGGGGACACAAAAAAAAAAGTCTAGTAACATTGACACTATGTAATCTTTTAATATTATGTAACCATATTCATAATTAAAAATGTGAATAATCACTAAAAAACTTTTACTCAAGCACATGTCGCGAAACCGTAAACAGTCAAGTGAAATTTCATTTATGAAAAAAATTATGCATTTGGATGAATCACGCCAATTTTCAAAACTTTGGGGCCTCTTGGCTTAGATTTAAATGTTGGGGATGAAAGTGAAAATGAATGTAAAGGTTGGGGACTTTTGTTGCAAGTTAATCTTTACACTTTCGTCTTCAACCTTTAAATCTGGACTTGAAGATCCTCAACTTTTAGAGAATTGGAGTCGATAATCCAAATGGATGAATCTGTCATTAAATCGTTAAGTATTTTTTAACAAAGTTTAAAAATAAAATAAAAGTATTGTATTTTTTAACAAAAAATAAAATAAAATAAGATAAAGCTCCATTATAGGCTCTAATTAAAAAAGTAATGTTATATAGTACCATTATTGCTCAATACCAGTCCACAAGTTATCATATGATAGGTTAAATCAAAAGGCTTATATATGTTTCCTATTTAATAGCAAATGTGTTGTCAAATAAATTGGCATTTAACATCACTGATATATTACATATATTACTCAATTACTCAATTAAAAATCTTAATGAGACTACTACAAGTTATGGACGCTAACGAAACCTTAGTTTAAATAAACTAAATTAATAAAAAGTTTGAAACTTAATTGTATGTCTTTCGATTAATGTAATTTGGATTGAATGAAAAGAAAGTAAAGAAGGTCGAGCAATATTCCTCTCTTTTATCCATTCATGTCGTTTCCCGTTCTTTAATTATTGTATTTCTTTTTCTTGTTCATCACCAATTGTCGTTAATAATGATCTAATGATTGATCGTCATATCAGTCTCACTTCTCCTAGCTACAAGAATAGAATATGTAATAATCACATTATTACATATTCCAAAAAAAATAGAAAAGAAATAATGTTTCTACTACCGTATGAAGTTTGGATTCAGTCACATTCCAATGAATATTAGCACTAATATTGAATTTTCTGTGAAAACAACGAGAGCTCTTGTTAATCACAACGGGTTTCAAGTGCTTTCTCGTATTTTACAATTGTGGTCTCTGTTCTATTAAAAAAAAAAATCGGTACTAATACTTGAGTTATCTTTGTATATCAAAATAGTTAATACAACGTGATTGGAGTGATGGGCAGTGTTAAGATACTAAAGAAATGCAAAGAGGCAATAACCCGCACAAGTAATGGTGGGAAGGTAATAATTATCGACATGATTGTGGACATTAAAAAAGGAGATGCTGAAAAGATTGAAACCCAACTGCTATGCGATTTGATGATGATGAATCTTGTCACCGGGAAAGAAAGAAATGAAAAAGAATGGACTGAAGAAATATCTTGTAGATAATTATTAAATATCTTATATATTACATTAAAATATCTTGTGCCTGGAGCATCTTGTATCTGTATTCATAAGTGTTTGTGGATTGAAGAAATTTTCTTTTATTTTAAATGCTTGTAGGACGTTTTCATTTTGGTTTTTAACTTTACTTGAATTTCAAGGTCGAGATCTTAAGTTGCATCATAAAATTATATCTTGCAGGGTTGCGGATGATGATGATGATGATGATGATGATTATTATTATTATTATTATTATTATTATTATTATTTGATACAAGAGGGAAGATGAGTAATGATCTAATGTCAGACCGTCAGAGGCTTATATGGCGTGTCAAATGCGTTCCACCTGGCATGCCACATGGCACACATCTCGCACGCCACAAAAGCGTCTGGGACATAACGCCGCCAGATATCTGGCATTAAATCATTAATTGGGGGAGATAGGGGAGAGGCGTGTAACGACCAAAAATTTTCAGCTAATAATGGATGATATGTCCACATGACATTGTTTAAATTAATGTTCGATTTGTGCACACTCATCGAGTAAGAATTCAAGTTAATCTAATCATGTCTTGAACCGTATTTTTTATCTAAACTATTGATGTTCTTTGATCGACTTATTTTATCTAAACGGTAAATACTATGTTTATTTATATGTGTTAAATAATTAAGTTTATATTTGTTTGAGATTTATAATAATAAGCCAATATTAGTCTTGATCTAGAGGCCATAATTAATCGTGAGTACTGACTTGAATAGAAGTTGTCTTGAACTAATGGTACTCAAGACGTGGACAATTAAAGATAAGAGTTTATGTTATTACTAATTAAATATTAATTCGATTCCATACAACGTATTATTATTATTATTATTATTATTATTATTAGAATTCTCACCTGATTGTTACAAGGGAGAACAACAACAATAAAAAATTTCAACGGCTAGGAATAGATCAAATGCTTCCGTTGTCCATGAACAAATCAGTGAATAATATTTGAAAAGTAGAATAGGTTTTTTAACATAGAACATATCATTAGTGACATCAGCAAAAAGGCTTCTACGCTCTCTCGACAGTGGGCGATCATGTAATACTCCTATAGTGACGTTCAAAGAATTACTTGTAGGTTCAGAAAACCTAGCCCTCTTAGGACTGGAAACATTATCACAATCAGTCCTCAATTGATTGTTATTTCCATTCGAATGCCTTCGTCTTCCACCATTTATAGATAGTTGACTCTGTCAATTTCCTCATATGGTATGCTTCTAAGAGTTAATTAAAAAATGTTGAAATAGATTAATTGCAAGATTGCGTTTCCTAAAAATATTATTAAAAGGATGAATGGCACAAAGAAAATAAAGTTTATTCTATTCAATTAGATTAGATGTTGAACAACGGTAAAAAAAAAAAAAAAAAGACTTTTATCAACAGTAGGATCGTATAGTTTTAGAAATACAGAATGATTAAATGTTGCAAAAGTGAACATCTTACAACATGTATTAACTGATAGACGAAAGTAAATTAGAAAAAATATTATTATAAAAACATTTATGGGTATATTTTTTTGCAATTAACAAACAATTAATTTTTTTTTTTTAATATGTTATACATAGAATGAATTATATAACACAATTTTAAGATAATACAACAACAATAAATGAAATATAGTTAGCGATTTCAACTATGCAAAAACATGCATAGAGTACATTCAAAAAAAATGTAAAATATAATTTTTTTTTTTTTTGTTTTTTGGGGGCTAAAATTTAAATAAAATTTGCTTACTAATTAATATTGTGACGAATTGATCAATAGGTTTAACTTGATATGCAATGTTTGACATGGAAGAACAGAAAAACAAATACATCTAGTAGTGTTAAATATACGAACAATACATTGAATATACAAAAAAATTGATTTTGGAATGTAGTTGTAGTCGACGAATTACCAAGATAGCTCCCAGACGATGAAAGTAGGATGTGAATACAGTGGTTATCTAGACTCTAGTCAGGATGTATCCTACTTAGATATGTTTTACTAGTATAAAGAGTAACGCGATCTAGATGTGCCTAACTCGGGTATGAATGCGGAATTAAAATAACATCAGAATGATCCTAACTGGGAAAAACTGCGGGCATCCTTGCCACAGGACAAACAAATCCACTAATTTAAGAGGAGAGTTTAGTACAGAGAAAGAATAAAAAGTGCTATCACAATAAGCCAACTCTCGTTGCTCCTTCTTTCTCCCCTCGCGCCTCACGGAACATCCATTAAGCTCCTAGAGATCTCCCGAACTCATCTTGGGATGACTTGAGCTCCTAAACTACTTTCAACCTCAGTGGATTATGTCCCTCGCACCAATGTGATCGCCTACCACGTACTCGTATAGGGTTTGCCACTCACAAACACGGTTTGAACATGAAGTTCGAATTGCAAGTATGAACTCGCTAGTTTTTTGGCAGTGTGTTTGTTCTCCTTTGCGATCGAGCTCACAAAATATTGCAAGAATAATTATGCTCATCTCTTCTCTTTTCATCTCGACCTACAAGAAGAATATATAGGATAGGACTTTGAATTCTTATGCAATACAAGAATTAAAGTTACCAAATCTAAGTAGAACAAGAATAAGGCAAGTTAGAATTCTTATATTCCATAAATACAAAACTCACCTAATTCTATTAAATATTGACATGCATAAGTTTTAACCTAATCAAATAAGGAAACTTGAATTCAACTAGGATTAGGAAACTTTGAAACCTAGCATGTAACTAAAGTTCTTGTGCCTCAAGAAAGGTACACACGCCCCAACCTTTCTTCTTGGCCATGACAAGATATTACTTAGAATTTGCATGCTAAAATAATATGACACGTTATACACTTCATGCAACTTATGACACAATATGACAAATTGTGACACTTCAGGAAAATTAGAAAAATTAGTAATGCCAATCAAATTTTCATACTAACAATCTCCCCCTTTGGCTTTTCTAATTTTTCAAAACAAGTAAAAGTTCAAAGTGTGAAAAATTTCCTAAGGGTTTCAAATATGAACATTTAAAAACTCCCTCTCAGTAATAAACTCCCCCTCATATATATCAGAGCAAAAAAAAAACAAGGAACAATAGTCATGTGAGATATATCCTGCCATGCTACTATTCTTCTCCCCCTTTTTGACTAAAGAGAAAAGTCAAATGTATCTTACAGAAAATGTCAATAAAACCAGAGTTAAAGATGTAAACATCCATATCAAAGCTCAAAACAATAACCCCTGCATCACAAGATAGTAGCAAGCATAGGGAATTGTAATCCAAAACATAAAAACATTAAAACTTAAAACATAAAAACAGAATTTAAAAGATTGTTTCAAAAGCATAGAAATGCTTTTGAGAATTTTTTATCCTTCCTTCCTTCAAAGATTCTTCCTCAGCAGGCTTTCAATCTGATTTTTTAGACTTCTTGGCTTTCTTTTTCTTCTGCTCTTGGTCATCTTTCTTCTCAGTTGGTCTCTTCTTCTTTTTCTTTGGAGTGCCAGTTGGGGATGTATCTGGCTTGGGTGCTATTGCGGCTGGATCTGCTGTATCTTGCTACTGACTTGCTGCTGCTTGATGGTCTACTGCTTTCAGATATGCCCTAAGAAAGACTGCAATGTCTTCATCTTTATGGGCAAAATTTGTCTATTTAAAAGCAAAAAATGAACCATCAAACTACACAAAGGGTTAAAAGCAGTTAGAAAATCATTATGAGATTACTGGAAGGTAGTAAATTGATTCTTGAATCCTGTTAATTCAGCTTCCAGTCTGGATATATGCTGCTCTAGTTCCCCTGTGCTTTATTCTACTGATGCTGCAGAAGCAACAGATTGTACTGCAGGTTTGAACATCTTAGCACAATGATCCCTTTTGAGCATAGCAATAGGCTTTGATCAAATGTCCCCTAACATCTCCTCAACTTCCTGATCCTTCAAATGTTCAGAAATAATCCATGGGAAGGGAAGTTTGTATGTCTTGGAATGCCTAGGTCCACTGCCAGATATGCAACTCTTAACCACATCATATACATGCTACCCCCAGTCAATAGGTTTCTTAGTCCCCAGCTGAAATAAAAGAAGTGCTCTCATTCTGTTCATTTTGGTCTCATGTGTGAGTGGGTCCAGATTAGTCATCACAAATTTGTGTAGCAGTTTGTATCTCAAAGACATTTGGGCTACCCTGAAATCTGATCTCCTAGATAGCCAATTTGTTCCAAGTAATTCCTAGCTATCTCATTATTGGATATATTCTGCTCAATTTGTTCAGAAATCCTGAGCTGCCTAGCCCTATCCAGCTTCTCACACTATCTGGAGTAAATCTCACCATTCTTCCCCTCACATAAATCTTAGATATGTATGAGCACTTAGAGTCACCAAGATTTTTAGGGATATTAGCCAAGAATTCCCTTACTAACGTCTCATTAGCCTTGCCTCTACAGTCAAACAATTTTTCAATTCTGAAAAACTTCACCAACTCCCCCAGTCTAAACTCCTCAAAATCAGACAACATAATTCTCCGTTCATACTAAATTTTCTAAAAATCACCTACTTCTTAAACAACTTTGCAGTTTTAGAATCATGGAAATAGAAATTATAAAGAGTGAAAGAACCTCGTGTAGTGTGGATCTCAGTGCGCTTGAAGTCCTTTGGGTCATCAGGATGCACTCTATTCTCCTCTGAACCTTCTGGTGAAGAATCTTCCCCAGATACATCCTCATCTGGTAAATCTTCCTCTGATTCTGATTCTGATTCAGAATGAGTCCTCTTCTTTGGACTCCCAATCTTGACCCTAGTTGGTCTTTGTCTGGTTGGGATTTGTCTGATTGTGGTCTCAACTTTCTGTTTCCCCTTTTTGATGTCATCTCTCTTCTTTTTCTCTTTCTCTGAAAATTTTTCAAATTCATCTGCAGTAGAAAATTCCTCTGAATTTTCTTCTTCATCCTCAGCCTCATACTCACTTTCAGATTTGTCGTTCAACTTTTTTGATTTCTGTTCTCTGTTAGGAGTGGATATATCCTCATCCGGTCCTTCTAACTCTGACATGTCAGACTCTTCTCTGTCAGATTCCTCCTCTGTAGAATACGAAGAAGGTTTATCCTCGTCTGCCGTTTCCTTTGCTGGAGATTTTTGTTGTTCTTCCTCAACTGACTGATTCTGAACTTGATCTGTATCTTTGACCTATTGATTCTCCCCTGAATCGTTAGGGTTCGGATGTTCCCTAGCGATCAATTACAAAATGTCTTGAAGATTTGGGGCTTCTCGAACAACATCTTCATGCTGCACATTGGGAACAGGAATTTCTGGAACTTCCTATTGTGCGGCTTCTGGTATCAGTGCTTGCTGTTCAACAACCGGCAGTTCTGGTGGATTCTGATTTTCCGGCGGTGGTCGTGGTTGATTTTCCTGATTTTCCTCTGCAAGAGGGTTTTGAACTTCTCCTTTGAACAAGATCATCGCCCAGAGAGGATCAATTTGATACTGTATTTCTGTTTCATGCCTCTCCAGTGATGACACTGGTGTTGGATTTGTCTGATCGAGGGTTTCGACTTGAGGAACTTCCTCTTGTGGTTGTACAGGAGGATAGGTTTGCACTGGGTCAACCATCGGCGCTGCAACCTTCGATGGACCTTCGTCTGCCTCTGTGCTTCGTGTAGTCCGACTGCCGTAGCCACCACATTCTCGTGTCCCCTTGCCTCTTGCACATGTTCTGCCAGTAGATCCCTTTCCGGCCATAGTTTCTGTGACAAAGATTTTCAAAAAGAAAAACACAAAGAAACTAGGAAAGATTTGGAGAATAGAGAGCAGTTAGATTGTGAGAATAAGAGAGTTCCAGTTAGGGTTAAGGAAAAAGAGGGAAATTATGAAAATAAGAGGGAAAATAAAAAGTCTCTGACATTGGTTTTCAAAATACGCCCGTTAGGGATTTAAAAATTGTACGAGCGGTTTACCTGTAATTGCCACAAATGGAAGTTCAGCCAAATGTATGCTACTTGACCCATCAACTAAAGTATGAGATGCATCTGGGCTAGAATCATACAGGCAAAGATATGCAAATGTAATGAACCAATATTAGTTTAATTAATAGTACTGAATACTTCCTAAAATACCTTTTGAAATTCACACCATGAAGTATTCAATCAACTGAATTGTTATCAATGGAAGAAATTTATTTTTAACTGGAATTTCTTTTGAATTTATCTTTTATGGTCAATCCATGTTCCACTTTGCACCTTGTGAGGACCTGACTTATTGAGACTTATGAGTGATGCATAAGAAGACCGATCATCATCTAAACAACTCTTATAAAAAAAATACAACTTTTAAGTCCTCGGCTTGCTCGACTTTTTCGATAAAGGTAGCTGCACGCACTCAAAGACTTGGTTGACTGGTAGCTTTTACCCTTATAGACTCTGTCCCTTAGACATTATTAGTTGTATGAAGTGCCGAAGAGTGTAGATACTAACCATAGGTCTACATCAAAATTATGACTCTCAATCAAAATACCTCTTATAGTGCAAAGTAGTCAGGACGTATTTCATCATTTTTATGCAGTTTATCTTTATGGAATTAGGAGAACAAGTTTTGACTGATCTCTTCAGGATGCATCCTCCTCGGGGTATTTTAGTGATATCCTGCACATATATGAAGTGATTTGATTAATATGATCACGAATAACACACAAATCACACAACTATATAAAAAATACAAAGAATAAAAACTTTCTGTTTTTTTTTTTATGATGTTGAACCTATTTTGGCTGTATGCAAACGCCAATCTATTTTCTTAGGCCTTCAAACCTAGATGCACCCAATGCTTTAGTAAACAGATCTGTAAGCTGATATTCTGTCTGAACATACTCCAAGGCAATCACTTTCTGTTCAATCAACTCTTTGATAAAATGATGTCTTATGTCAATATGCTTAGTCCTAGAGTGTTGAACTGGATTTTTGGAAATGTTTATAACACTTGTGTTATCACAGAAAATAGTAGCCTGATATTGTGAAATTCCATAGTCCTACAACATCTATTTCATCCATAGAAACTGTGTACAACAACTTCCAGCAGCTATGTATTCTGCTTCTACTGTGGAGACTGAGATGGAATTTTACTTTTTGCTCATCCAGGAAACTAGGCTGTTCCCGATGTAGAAACATCCTCCTGAAGTACTCTTTCTGTCATCAACATTCCCAGCCCAATCTACATCTGAGTATCCAGCTAGATTAGCATTGGTATCCTTAGAAAGCCATATGCCATATTCTGTTGTTCCACTGACATATCTGATAATCCTCTTGACCGCAATCAGATGCGTCTCTCTCGGCTTTAACTAATATCTAGCACACACACTTACGCTGAAGGATATGTCTGGCCTGCTTGCTGTCAGATATAGTAAACTTCCAATCATGCTACGATAAAGAGTAGGATCAATTGCCTTACTCTTGATCATCCTTTGACAATTTCAGATTGGTAGCCATTGGAGTTCTCATCGGTTTAGAATCTTCCAAGACAAACTTCTTTACCAGATTTCTAGCGTACTTCGTTTGAGAAATAAAGATGCCAGATATGTCCTACTTCACTTGTAATCCCAGAAAGAATGTAAGTTTACCTACCATACTCATCTCAAATTCTGTCTGCATTGTCTTGACAAAGTCTTTTGTCTTCGCTTCTGAAGTGGATCCAAAAACAATATCGTCCACATAAACTTGAACAACAATGATTCTTTTCTTCAGTGGCTTGATAAATAAGGTCTTGTCAGTACCTCTACTATTGTAGCCTCGTTCAATAAGAAAGGTGGTGAGTCTCTCATACCAAGATCTAGGAGCTTTTTTTAAGCCATATAAAGCTTTCCTCAACACATATAGATGTTCAAGATACTGTGGATCAGTGAATCCTGGTGATTGCTCAACATATACTTCCTCATTCAGAATGCCATTAAGAAATGCAGATCGTCACATCCATCTAATATAGCTTGAAATCGACATGTCATGCTACTGAAAGGAGTAATCTAATTGATTTAAGTCTGGCTACTGGTGCAAATGTTTCATCAAAGTCTATCCCTTCCATTTAGGTATAGCCTTGAGCCACAAGTCTTGCTTTGTTCTTGATGATCTTACCTTACTCATCTGGCTTGTTTTTGAAGACCCACGATCTTTCCAATTACATTGCCATCAGAGGGTCTTGGCACTATAGTTCCCAAACTTGGTTCCTTTCAAACTGATTCAATTCCTCTTGCATTGCTTGAACCCAATTGTCATCTTGTAAAGCTTCCTTCACATTTTTAGGTTCAACCATAGAGATGTAGTACATGTGACCAAATTCTTGTTGAAATCGTTTCCTAGTCACCATCCCTTCCTTTCTGGATAGGATGTTGTCAACTGGATGTTCCTTCTGGATTCTGGTGGAAGGTTGTCATCTAGATTTTGATTCTGGTTCAGGTTCTATTTCATATTCAGATTCTACAATTTGATCATTTTGACCCTGGCAGGATGTATCTCACTCAGGTTCTGTTTGTCCTAATGTGGTTGACTGAGGCTAGACGTGTACTACTTCAGTTCTATCAGTCTGATTCTGTACTGAGATCACTTCCAGATTTTCAATTTCATGTTCCTGTGAATAAACGGAGTAGTCAGTAGTATCATCAACTTTAACATTCACAGACTTAACAATATTTTGAGTTCCCATGTTATAAATTCTATAAGCTCTAGAATTCTCAGAATAACCAACAAATACTCCTTCATCAGATTTGGCATCAAATTTTCCTAGATAATCCTTATTAGGGGCGGAGCCAAGAATTTGTTTCAGTGCGGTCACAAATTTTTTCCCATGTGATCACAAATTTTTAAGAAAGAGAAAATATAAAATAATTAATAATAAAAATAAATAAATAAAAATAATATACTTTACAATTGTATTTTAAGGTTTGATACTCTTAGACTAGTTTATGATAAATTCATTATCAATTTTCAAAATATACTCGTATTCAATTTTTTGTAATAAATTATTTTGGTATTACATTATTCACAACCTTATGATAACTTCATTGTCACTTTTTTTAATAATCGCTATATTCTCTAACTAAGAAAAAAACACCTTTATGAGGGGGAAAAAGCAACTGAGAAAAACCTTAACATGCATAATAATTCTTTTAAAGGAAAAAAAAAACTAAAATGACGATGGCCATTTAATTTGTTTTAAAGGGGGAAAACTGAAAGATATATGCATTGGATATATTACACAAATCCACAAGCCACTAAATTTTAATAGAAGGGTAAATTTGTAAATGCATAAACTAGTACTACTACTTCTTCCTACCCCCACCGATTCCTCCCTTTCTTGAAACTCTAACTCCATGGCTGCTCTTAAACTATTTCAAATTAAAAGAAAAAACGAAATCAAACAATCTTCGGAGACATCGCTCGGCTTCCCAATCGTCGCCGGTGCAGGTAGACTGAGGAAAACTTCAGTGAGGTCAAAATGGATTTTTAATGTGTCAAGGGAAAGTTGAGTGCGGTCCGTAGACCACACTCGTCTCATGGAGGCTTCGCCCTTGATCCTTATCATTCAGAATATAACATTTACTACCAAAAACATGAAAATAGCTCAATCTAGGTTTTTTGCCTTTCCAAATTTCATATGGAGTCTGATTAGTTCTAAGTCTAAGTGTCACCCTATTAAAGATATAACATGCAGTGTTGATTGCTTCAGCCCATAACTTAGCAGATTATTTCTTAGTATTAAGCATAACTCTAGCCATCTACTACAAGTTTCTGTTTTTTCTTTCAACGGCATCATTCTGTTCAGGGGTTCTAGGTGCAGAAAATTCATGCATAGCACCATATTTCTCACAAAAATTAGAAAAATTAGAATTATCAAATTCTTTTCCATGATCACTTCTGATTCTTTTGATGGTAACACCTTCATCTGATTTTTCATTGGAGAGTTTCTGGAACAAAACACAAAATCAATCAAATGTATCAGATTTTTCTCTAATAAAATTAACCCATGTATATCTAGAAAAATCATCAACATAGACATAAATGTACCTTTTTCCACCAATGCTTTCAGTTGTGATAGGACCCATAAGATCTATATGAATAAGTTCAAGTACACCTGAGGTGAATAAGTGTTGACCTGCCTTGTGTGAATTTATGGTTTGCTTACCTTTCTAGCATGGTTCACATAGAGTTTCAGGAATTGATTTTAACTCTGGAATTCCTCTAATAGCTCCACTTTTGGTCAATTTGAGTAAACTTTGATAATTCATGCAATCTAATCTCTTGAGCCAAAGCTCTGCAGGGTTAGTACTAGCAATTTTGCTAGTCAATTTTGAATTCAAAATATAGCACTTGTCACTAGACCTAACACCTTTAAGTAAAGTTTGTCCAAAATAAAGTTGTATTTGGATCAAGATCAAAAACTTTACACCCAGTTTTGGAAAATAGCACTCTAAGATTGTCATCACACAATTGACCAACACTCAAAAGATTTTCTTTTAAACCAGAAACAAATAGAACATCTTTTAGAGTGGGTAAGCCTTCAATGCAAATATTTCCAGATCCCTCAATATGATCTTATTGTCCATCTCCAAATGTAACTAAACATGTTTCACCTCTATGGAAATTGGACAGCAATTCCAAGTCACCTGTCATATGCCTAGAACATCCACTATCAAATTACCAAGTGTTAGGGATCAGACGTGTGCTCTTCCGATCTCACAACATAACTCTTGTACTCACCCTTTTTTACCAAAACCTGCTTCACCTTATATTTTGTTTCAGGTATTTTGACTTTATATGTGTTGATCAAATTAACGTATTTTTGACAAGTAAAACCATATTGACCAATGATAGGCGAAATCGCAAGTGCACGATATCATTCAAGTAGTATAGGACTAGAAGAGTCCCGAATATCGATCCCACAGGGAAAGTTGTCACCTATTTCACTTGAGTTAATTTCACACTAGTTGAATAAGAAAATTAAAAGTTGTAAAAGAATAATGATGTTGTTTAAACTAAAATTAAATACCCTATCTATTTTAATCTAGGAAGGAACTCAAATTAATGGACTAGAAAATATATAAATGAAAGCGTTGAGACTCACGAATCCACAATAAACAGGCGTTCCAATTATGCAATCCCACTCATGACAATTCACCATCACGTGTCACAACCAGTTTCACAAGTTTAATTGAAAACCTCTCTCGAGCAAATTCAAATCTACCCAACCAAGTAAACCCACTATATCTCTATGTGAATTTCAACCTAGTCGAGTGCATTACTTAACAAGAAACCATTTTTGTGGTGACACAAATCATAAAAGTATATCTCTATCTTCTATGCAATTTATGTTTCCCATTGAAGTGCTAAATTGGTGACTTACCTCTCGGTTTCCTCACGAATTCACTAACGCAATTACAAGTTGATCAGGCTCATAAAAGGGAATTACATATCACAATAGAAAATAAGCACGCAATCACAATTAGAGTTATGAATAGGACTAACACAATCAAAACATATCTATTGCTTCATCGATTGTCTCAACAAGGAAAATTAGTTACGCATAATAAATGAATTCATAACAAAAGCATTTATAGGGTTCGAATACATGACCAGATTCTAGCAATAAAAGACGAAGAATAATGAAGGAAACGTTTGCACCAAACGAAGAACTTCGCTCTTCAATCTTCACGCCAACCCCGGCTTCAATCTCCAAGCCCTTAAGAATGAGTTTCCTATGATGAATCCCCCCTTTTACCGAAGGGTTTTAATTCTTTTATAGTTGGGGAGGCCTTAGAACCCTAGAATGTGTCAAAAAGGGTCCGAAAACACGTAAACGCCATCTCCCGATACGGGCCGCGGGTGGCCGCGGAATGCTTGCCGCGGCCTAGCCACGGCCAATAGGTTTCCAGGTAAGCCCGTGGGTGGCCGCGGGTATGCTTGCCGTGGCCTACCGGCGGCCTTCTTTCACGGCGTGCATTTCGGTCCCTGCTTTGGCTTTTTCTTGTTGCAATGGTCCTTTTCAGCTTTTTCTTCACTTAAGCACGTCCCCAAACTTTTTGATCTATTCATCAGGGTCCCCGCTCTTTTTAAACATGTCACAGAGGATCTTCTCAACCCGAACTCTCGAACAGTCCCACCTCGATGCTATTTCTTGAATGTAAAGTCTCAATTTGGTTCAAAAATCATTCTTTTTCCTTGTATCACTCCAATTTGAGCTTTTCACCTGTATGAACCATATTCACACAAATTAGGTAGAAATCTGTTCGGTTTCATGTAAAATTGCATAAGTTAAGAGAAGTATTTTTGTATATAAAATACACTTATCAAACTCCCCCAAACTTAACCCTTGATCGTCCCGAGCAAGAAGTTTACCCAATTACATTAAAAACACAACATAAAATTAAACACATAACATAAAATAAAAACTTGCCAACATCCTACCCTATGTCATTCATGACTGTCACAGAATATTGCCACCAATAGTGAACTCATCCAATGCTTGACTAGATAATGGGCATAATCACACCCACTATCATACACTTTGGTCAGGCTTTCCCAAACCGCAATAGTCACATATATTCTCACCCTCTCGTGAAAGGCACACATCCCCCAAACTTATTATTTTTTTTCTCACTACCTCTTTTTTCTATAGGGATATATGCTTAAAGGTTTAAATCTCTCATCTCTCAAGGAAGTATCAAGTTGGTTTAGATCTTACCACAAAAATA